>CAKNYM010043227.1:37677-75141 GCA_932195095.1 Andricus curvator
ATATATATATATATATATATAACGGCCTCTGATTACCTGGGGAAACATATCACCTTTTAAATGCATTTTTTTCAGATGATGCAGTAACAAGTTATGATGTTCACGGCGCAACAACTTTTTTTCGAGGCGTCTCGGAAGATTCGCTGTCACGGCTTTCCTTTTAAATATTTTTTATTACAAATTTGTCTAAAAATACTTCAGATGCAGTACTACAACATCCAATTTAAATTAATAAACCAGCATTACTCGTATCTCCAACAAAAAATTCTTGATAATATGCGTTTTGTCGCCTTTAACCCCCCCCCCCCCTTAAAGTAAAATCCTAATTCAACTTAAAAGTAGAAATAATGAGGGGTCATATTTACCCCTTTCAACTTCACGACACTCTATCTCCCTCAAAACGTAACGAAGCCAGTTGTAGAATTGCGAATTGTAATTATTTAATAAGTTGCTAATGTGACCGATGCACACATTCTCTAACATACTTGACTTTGCTGCAATCAACGCCTGGGTATTGTACAAAGCTGCCACTCAGAAGTAGTTTCTCCGGATAGATCATGTCCACTTGCTTGGTAAAGAGCTTGATTGGTAAGAAAGAGTTGATTGGAGCGCATAAAACGACATGTAAAAAAACGGATATTTCTGTGACTCTAAATGCGATCAAATTGCATTTTTGTCCGAAACGCTCTGGAATGCATTCTATTGTATAAACTCGTCTTGTTTTAATCATTTTGAATGCGCAAAAATTTGAAGGCATTAAGCTGACGTCATGGAAATGCTGTTAAAGAAATTTTTATTAATGACATTTCATAAGGCTCATTAACTCACCAACATGAATGTCATGCAATGCCTTTTACAAAACAAAGTACACTAATTTCCTGATAAAACAACCCACGGTTCACGAATTTCTAGAACTGCTGGCCCCCGCAGTTTCGCGGTGAGATAAGGGTCCGCGTGGTCGAGAGACGTTTGCTCACCCATGCGTAACCACCAGCAGCGTAGCGACAAAGGAGCAGTGTGCGGGTACTCACGCGCATCTGGTGCGTGATACTATGTATTCCACTTGGAAATGGGTCACATGGCCTTGAGTGTTCACGTTTGGATTCCCCTGAATGAGATTCGACGCCAATGCAAGCCATGCCCAAAACCGTTCCTCAATCGGGAGTTAAGTGTAAATTCTGAACATAGTTCACATAAACACCATCGGTGGTGTGCTTTAGCTGACAACAGTTAGTGTTCGTCGCAAAGAAGAACGCAATGCCTGCTAAGACGCCAAAATTCTCAAAGTGTTTTGAAGAAAGATCTGTGACAGAAATTGTTTACACGAGTGAATTTCATAGTGCTTCTGTGAATGCTTTTTGTGTGATACAATTTTTGTGTTTCACATTTCTTTTAATTGTTACCATTAGTGTAAACAAACTACTTAACGCCAAATGTTTGATGTTTGAAGGGGTGTAAGGGGATAGATGTAAAGGATGTTTAAGCCAACCTACGATCCCGACCTTGATGAATCACAAAGCTGAACCCGAAAGAGACAAAATTCGAATGAAATATCAGATGCGTTTACAGTGCAAAAAAAGGCAAAAGCTACCAAAGCGTACCATAAATATGCAATCTGTAACATTTTTTAGAAATGTTACAAAAAGGTTTCTTTTCTAATGCATATGTAGCATTTATAACACAAACTAGAATGCTTTGCGGATATCATAAATATGATAAGGAAATAAAAACACAACTTATTATAAAAGATTTAGTTTACATTTGATTGTGACAGTACTTTAAATTGTTTCCTTCATACTCTATCCGCGCTTGCATTCTTATCGATCCGCAACGTACTTGGATTTTTCTCGTCACCTGTCATAGATAGAAAATGTATCCGTCCTAAGAATTTTATATAATTTTCAATCCTCTATCTAAAATGTATAACCTATTTGTTTTAATCCTCTCTGTGAAAATCTCTCGCCTATCCGTTCCAGCACCTTGTTTTCAATTTGCCTCCCTAACTTCACCTATGCGCTTTTATAATTTTCTATCCTTCTCTCTACTTCTTCGTCTCGATCCCTCAATCTCTTTCCGTATTTAAATCAGCATCTTTCTGCGACTCACTTAGATTTTTCTTGTCACTTATCATGCATGGAAAATGTATCCGTCTTAATAATTATCTTCCCTTCAATTCTTTATCTCAAGAATATTTTGGATTTAATAGAAAAAATGTATCCTTTTGAATCCACTCTTTCCTATCCGTTTGAATACTTTCGTCTTCGGCAGGAAGAAGACTTGTATAATAATCAACAAATTGTTATTTTGTAAGTTAAAATTTGTATGAAGAATATTCTCTTGTCATATATTTTGGAATTAAAAATTCTCAAAGCCGCAAAAATGGCACATTCCTTATGAACAAAAATATAAAAAATTAGAAATTATGACCAGATAACCAAATATGATAGCAAGTAGTGATTGTTAAATAATTTTGGCAGTTGATTCTAATCAGAAGAACGGAATTTTCAGGCTGTAAAAATGTAAAATAAAAAGAATTTATTTATACACATTGTTGAGAATACATATATGATCGTGTCTTGAGAGGCTTGAAAATTACTTAATTAATATTACTTAAATAATATTAGTTATTTGCAGTGCACTACATTGAAGGAACGAGTTTTTTTTGTCGAAAAAAGCAAATTACATTCGTTAATTAGGTTTATTTAAAATATTATTAACAGTATCGGAATTCAAAACATAAAAGCTGAGTATTATTTTCTATTTAGTTGAATAATGATAAAAAACAATCTTTTTTTGTCAGCAAAAGCGAATGTTGCATTAAAACGGACAGCGGTAGATAGATCACTTCGAGGATAGAAATGAATAGGGGCTGTTTCACACTTCACGTATTGCAAAGTATTTAAGCACATAGGGATTTTACTTCACGTATTGGAAAGTATTCATGTGGATACTGATTTTAAGATGTAATAACTGATTGCGAATGATTTAAAAGGATGCAAAGTGCTCGTTGAAATGAATTCAAAATTTCTATCCGCTTGAATCCGTGATTTCCTATCCGTTTGAATACAGTCTGGTAGTACACGTGTATGTCATGAGAAGTCTACTTCATATCATGGTGAATTCGTATCAGCGAAAGATTTTCAATACTGTATCTGGTAGGCAGTGAGTTTCAGTAGCAGCAGGGATATGACACGCCATTCTAAATTTTCGTGCCAGCGGCGGGAAGAAGAAAGACGACATGGCTCTGCGCTTGTCACTCGACTCGCTTCTTTTTAAGTGAAAAATAGAGTGTATGTTTTATTTCTCATAAAATGTCAAATATATTTAAGTTCAAACAAGTAGACCAGAGGTTGAGTGTCTTTCTGGAGAGGAACTATAGCCATCTCCTTGAAGACGACTTGGTTGATTGTCCTTTTAAAGCTTTGCGCATTCACGATAAACTCCATCTCGAATTTAACTGAGCTTAACTCTGCAGGTGAAATCATCTCTCTTATAACTGCCTGCCCTCCAATCAACATAACGCGCCTCATCACCATTACCCCCACCAGGTCCACGAGCAGCATGTATAATTAGAAAGTAGGCTCCAGTTTCAGTGGGGAAATTGGCTGAAAATTCAAATTCAAAACGAACGTCCTCTGAGGCCTGATTAAGGTAGCCAGAGTAGTCTTGCAATGGCCGGTTAACATTCTTTGATATGTGAAACATTCAGAAGGTTTATGGTATTGATGCGTTTTTCAAATTCTTATTCATGAGAGTGTTATGTGTTACAAATGATAGAGTTTCCGAAAAGCTCTTTCGTTTGTGTCAGAAACAGATATGCGTGAATATAGCGATCAGGAGAGTATCCAAATAAATTATTTTCCCCATGAAAATGAATGCCTATAATATTTCATTGACAGTCATTAAAAAACGTCTTCATTTTTATGTACTCTATTTTAAGTTATATATTCTAAAACATCACATATCTTCTTACAACGTCTTTGATTTATTTATTTCTTATATATTAAAATATTATTATATTATTAATTAGTGAATTTATACATTTATTTACATAAATTCAACATTAATTCTCAGTCAAATTGGGGAGACCTCAATAAACTAGAACTATTTCGCGTCACATACACGGGTACACGAGCTGGCCTCGGGGCGACCGATTGATACGAGTCGATCAGTTGTACACACAGTCGATTCACACGTTCATTATGGGAGACCGGGGCTAGTTGGTCATGAGGGCACGTTGGTCACCTCAATTTTTAAGGACAAATGTTCAATAGAATAGCGCTGTCTATGTCGGCATTGAACAGGTACGCATTGCTGGATTTGGTTGTGATATTTTATATCCGTCTGATGTGTTCTGTGAAAATAAAGGCGTATTATCTAACAGGGTTAGAGGAGTTTCGCGCCCTAAATATATTTTTTTTTTCAGAAAAAGGAGAAAATATGTAGTGAACGTCGGGAACCGACCAACTTGGCCATCACTAACCCTGCATACAAACTTTACCACGCCTTATCTAACAGTTTTTCATAACGAGAATGATGATTTAAAACTTTTAATACTTTATAGAACAGTAGCCAAGGGTATAGTTTTTTATCTATAGTCATCATTCAGATAAAAATAATTATTAAAATTTAAAAAATCGAGAAGCAAAAAGGTGGCCAAACAGCCGTGGTCTCCGCTACTCATCTTGTCTCGCCAATTTGCTTTCAAATGAATGCGTCAAGTGAATAAACAGTGTGTTCTTAAATAACGTGTTTCTTAAATGAATGACAACATTTTATTGATAAATTATGACCCAGTTGTGACCAGGAGTAAGTGCATTTTTTGTTTGAAGATGAAATGCAACACTAGTGCTTAAGGCATTCCTCAAATTTTCTCGAAAAGAAGGTTTTTGAATTTTCGACGTCATACTTTTTTTTAAATTATGGTCTAAGTACGATATGCAACCAAGAATGGATAAGAGAGAAAGAGAGAGAGAAAGTTTATAGTAGCTTATAAAGTCTATCCGTAAACGAATAAGGCGAGAAAGAAAATTCCATTTAGTTATAGATTATGTATACACTACCGTCAGAAATTGTCGGTAAGATCTGCGAAAGTACTATTAAAAATCACTGTTGACTTTGAAACGTGATTACGACGTGAGAGATTTAAAAACAAAAATTCTCGAATTTTGTACCTCGACTTCAACTTGTGGCATGACCTAGGAAAGTTGCAGCAAAAATATCAAATTCATAACTTTTAGTCTTTAAGGTCTTACCTTTAATTTAAGCCAATAAAACTTTAAAAATCTTCACGAATTCTCGAGATACGATTCCAGATACGATTTCACAGATTACATCCTGTCAATTTCATTTTTTTTCCTCAAGTGTCCTAAGTCACAGCACGAGTAGAAGTTAAGAAATAAAATCTGAGAAATTCTCGGCGACCATCGCTCTTGCGGTCGACAGCAGTAATCACCGCCTCTGAAAGATGACATCTTATGCTTGGACATTTTTATTCGTATCTCGAGAACCCGTGAAAATGTATTATTACGTTTTATTGGCTTAAATTAAAGATAAGACCTTAAGGACTAAGCGTTGTGAATTTGAAATTTTTGCTGCAACTTTCCTAGGTCATGCCACAAGTTGAAGTCGAAGTACAAAATTCGAGACATTTTTTAGTTTTGTAAAAAAACTTCTCACGTGGTATATTCTCTCCAAACGGTCAAAAATACTTCTATTAGGGCTCAATTGACGCATAATTTCATAAGCTTTTTAACATTTTTTTTAAATTGTCCTGTTCCATTTTTGAATGATTAATCACGTTTTAAAGTCAGCAGTGACGTTTAGTATTACTTTCGCTGATCGTACCGACAATTTCTCACGGTAGTGTAATAAGAGAAAGAATGAGAAAGAAATTACATGTAAAATAAAGAAAATAAAGAACAAAAATGTAGGATTGAAAGGCTAAGAGAGCCAAGGAAGGACAGTGGTGCGATAGAGCAAATCACAATCCTGCCGTGTCGCTTCGATTTGATGCTGATCGCAAGGCAATGTGTTTATGCCGTTTGAAAATTATGTTTATGCAAATACAGTATAACAAGGCCCAAACCACGCTTATGGCCCAAACCACGGCTAAGCACTATTTTTCTCATGTTGAGTACAGGGATTCGGCCCGGTCGAACTTCTACTCGCGTATGCGATCACATAGTTTACGCCCTTAATTGTTTGGGTAAGTACGGTTCCTAACCCTGTAGTACTCGCGTCTGTTTTGAGTTGGAACGGTTGCGTGAAATTTGGACATGTTAATATAGGTGCTGACGTTAATAGATCTTTAACTTTCTGAAAAACCTCATCTTTTTCTAATCCTCAATCCCATATTTTATTTTTCTTTAATAACACAGCCATACAAAAAAAATCTTTTTCCGGGTCTGGAGGTCAGACCATGTTTACTATATGTTTTTGGGGTCGCTGAATCCAAATCCGAGGTCCAAAAAACCCCAGCACGTCAGGGTTCTGTCATAACCTCAAAAACCTCATTAAACTTTTTTCCCGATTCCGGGGCTCAGAGCATGTTTACTATATGTTTTTGGGGTCATTGAATCCGAATCCGTAGTGTAAAAACCTCCAGCACGTCAGGGACGTGAAAAGAAGACGATTTTTTCAGCGACCCCAAAAACATATAGTAAACATGGTCTGACCTCCAGACCCAGAAAAAGATTTTTCATGAGGTTTTTCGAGGTTATGTCAGAACCCTGACGTACTGAGGGTTTTTGGACCTCGGAATCGGATTCAGGGACTCCAAAAACATATAGTAAGCATGGTCTGACCTCCAGACCCGAAAAAAGATTTTTTTTTTGTGTGGCTGTGTAATAATCTATTCATTGGTTCTATTATTTCGGCAAAGTGTGGGATGAATTTTCTGTACCAACTTGCCATCTCTATAATTTGCTGCAATTTTTTAGTTATAATTTTATCCATAAGTCTCTGGAACTGGTACATGCCTTCTCCAGGGACTGTGAATGCTGTGATCCGTTTTGAATTTTCTTCTAATGGTATTTCAGAATAAGCTAAATTTAAATCAATTTTAGGCATGAATTTTTCTGACCTTAAAGTTTCCAGTATTCCTGTCATGAGGGAAATTGGGTAGAGATTCTTTCTGGTAATAGTATTAACCTTTCTAAAGTCTAAACAAAATCTATAGTCTTTTCTTAGTTTTTTTTCATAACTATTAGGGTTCGACCAATCGGAACAAGAGGGTTCTATTATATCCTGTTCTAATAATTTATCTACTGTTTGGTAAATTATTTCTTTAATTTTTGGGCTCACGTGGTAATATCACTGTTTAATAGGATCGTGCCCTTGGACGTCAATTTTATGTTTCGTTAAATGGGTTGCCCTATGTTATTTTTCCTGGTTTATTTTTATTTTGTTTTTTCAAAGCTTTTCTAATTGGGATGTTGGCTTTCGTTAAGCCCAACAATGCCTTCGCCTGGTGAACTATTATCTTGTTTCATTCATTTTTCCTAATCCATCTGAAATATTATGCAATCTGGTGGATTTTTTTTTAATTAACCTTTGATTTCTGTTATCAATTTTCTATATCTCTTTTTTATTTCTCCGAAGATTACTATCGCTATTCCTATACGTGTCCTCGTAAATTCGATTATAAAAAATTTCACCTGACTGATTTTCTCTATTTTTCCTTCTAATTCTCGGTTTACTTAAACTAAATGAGTGTTGTTTGCTTGAGTTGTCACTACTGTCTCGGGTGGGGATGCTCTCTAGGGCTTGGAATTTGTTGCTCGTGGGGATGCGTAATAAGCTTGGGATATCCTTCGTAGAATTTGTTACAGGAATTTGGGCGTTTTTGGTTTTTCGGGATTAGTCAGGATTTATAGTTACTAGGGAAAGTTCGCTATCTTTTACCGTTGGACTGCTTTTGTTAAGCTCTCTTGTACTTTTAAGGTTAATACTACCTCCGAATTTCGGTTCCCTATCTGATTTCCTATTTTCTTCTATTTTAATTAATGATTTGTCCCTAATATTTTCATTTTTTCTTTCCTTAACTTCTTTGAATTTAATGTCAGGTTTAGATAATTTTCTATAAAACTACCAAAGGTCATTCGCCACTTAATTTCTCTCGAACTTTTATTGATCAATTTTATTTTATTTAAGGAATTATTGTGTTGTACAAGTTGTGAGAAGTTAATTAATTAAGCGCTGGATAACTTGCTTGACAGAGTGGCGTTTGTCTACCCATTCGACACACGACGTTGAAACGCGACCAGTTGAATTAAATTACAAATTGAACATAATAAAGGGACCAGCCTGGCAAGATTCGACATCCTCGGGTGCGTCCTCTCATTTTTAGTTTAATTTTCTTTCATAATTCTTTTGATAAAGTTTTGTCTCCTCCCACGAGGTGCTCACTAGAAGCATGGAATCAGGAATGAATATTCAGAGTGACGTCTCCGTTCTCCGTCTCATAAGAGTCAGAATGCCACTCGTGCAAAGAGAGTAGAACTACTGAGTGAGAGGCGCGACCAAGGAAGAGAGGCGAATGCAGGTTCGGTCCCCAGTCGTGGGGTGGCAGACTGTCGGAATGTGTCCTTCGCTGCGCAGGCCTTCGTTTTCTGCTGCAGTCGATGTTCCAGGGGTGGGCTGCCTCAGGTCAGCGCACAGATTTTCTGCGGCAGCTTGATCCTGTTTTTCCTAGCGCCCTTGCACGTGCGGGAATCCCATCCACGACGCATGCGCTAGGAAAATCTCCTCTTCTTAGTTTCTGACGAAAGCAGACATCCATTACAGCAAACCTCGAACAATCTGACAGTTGTTGTTAGTGCTGTGTGGGGGTGGTTAATCGACCCTTTTCACTCGAGTTGAATATAAAATTAAAGTAATAGGAAAATAAATTAGAAGAAATAATGAGATTTCTATAACTTGGAATCCCGTGGTCTGGCAAGTATTGGTTCCGGTCGAATGACCTAACCTCCCTAGTTTTGACAGGTGATGAGTTGTCCGTATTTTTAAATTATTTGATTTAGTTAAAATGGTGAAGTGAGTTTGTGAAAAGCAATAATAGATAGAAAGATTAATCAGGAAGTTATGATTTGATATTAGCCGTCGAACCGGTGGTTGTTTAACCGCAGGGTCCCACTAAGAGCAACTGCCATCCAAGAAAATGTCAATAGCCCCCAGTAGCAACGCGGTAAATCACACCTATGGCCACGTGACACAACCGTGAGATGGGTGGTCATAGGCAACGACAAAATCACAACGACAGACCGGCGAAACCCTCGTGTATCTTGAGGACACGAAGCGACCCAAGGATGACAGCTTTCTGCATCCATCTCGCAAGTGCCTTGGCATATTTTTGGCACGCGGGTATGGCTTTAAGGTTACGAACCAGTGATAGTTTCACAACTCCGAGAGCACCTATCACAAGAACAATTACTTGTACCGAATATTTTGGGTACAGTCGTTGTAGCTCTCTTTTAAGGTCTTGATACCACTCCTCTTTTTCTTTCTCCTTTGCAGTGATGTTGTATTCGGACGGAGCCGAGAATTCGATCACGAATATAGTTCGTTTCTCGAAGTCTTGGAGAACAATGTCAGGCCTCGAGTGCGCAACGAAGACTGCTGCCCGAAAATCGTAGTTCCAGAAAATTTGGCACTTATCGTTTCGGACAATCGACTCTATCTCCCTTGGATCGTTCCGCAGGGCAGGGTCGCGGCCAACACCGTAAGAGCGACAAAGATGGTAATAAAGCACTCTTAGGGCAGCATTATGTCTATAGATATTCGTCGTTCTCGCGTGGGTCCTGATAGTATGTGTTCTAGGTACTCAGCGTGTGCATGACACGCTCTGCACCTATCCCTGGGAACTTCTTGACATAAAATGCGCTCACGGTATGCTAAGGTGGAAATGACACCATCCTGGCATGCAAAAATAAAACCCTCTGTACCTGAATTAAGCCCTGATGATTTGAGGAAAGCAAAAGTTTGCTCCTTCGACAAGGACTGTTTTTCTACATGTCTGTGAAAGTTTCCGTGCATTTTCTTGTCGAGTAGCTCTTGGTGAAAATTTTCAACCTCTGCTTTCTTCACTTTGGTTCTTAGATGTGAAGCATCTAGATGAAGTAATGCACTTTCCTCACTTCTGATGTTAAAATTCAGGCCAAGGGTCTCGGCCGCTTGCTCCGCGGCTTTGTAAAGGAACGCTCCTTCGCCAATCATCTCGTGGTTCCTGACCATCTTTAGGACAGGATCTCTGCCATTCGCAACGGTGTAAGCTGTACTTAGAACAATCCAGTTATGGAGACACTGGAGATTCAGAAGTCCGCGTCCGCCTTGACGGCGTGAAATATATAATCGCGGAACTTACGAATTGATATGCAAGCTTTTATGCATATGCATGATCTTACGTGTAATGACATCAAGGGCCTTAAGCTCGTTCTTCGTCCATTGAACTACCCCAAACGAGTAGAGTAGAACCGGGACGGCAAGCATGTTAGTCGCAGACACCTTGTTCAACGCCGACAGATTGGAAGACCAAATCTGTCGAAGAAGATGCTTGTATCTGCTTCGGAGAGACTCCTTCACTGATGTTACGTCCTGAACGCGGTTTTGAGGCACGCCCAGGTATGTATAGGTCTCTCCAGTATTAAGATGTCTGATAACACTTATATCCACAAGCTCAGGGTCCTTGGGAACGCCAGTAATCTTTCCTTTCTTCAGATAAATTTTGGCACACTTGTCCAAGCCAAAGTCCATCCCAATCTCTCCTGTGTAGTTCTTGACAATATTTATAGCAGTTTGAAGTTTGCTTCTACCAGAGGCATATATCTTCAGGTCATCCATATAAAATACATGAGTGACCTTATGCTCGCGCTGATTAGTGTCACCACAGAGGTATCCAGGAGAATTTCCTAGTACGAGAGATAGAGGCAAAAGTGTGATGCAAAAAAGCAAAGGGCTCATGGTATCACCTTGAAAGACGCCCCTCTGGAAGGTGACGTTGTTCGTTGTCACACGATAATTTCTAGATGAGATAGTGAATCTAGTTTTCCAAAGAGGCATCAATCTCTCTATGCAGCTCACTATGTGTGGATGTACCTTCAAGCTTTCCAACAGACAGATGATAAGTCTATGGGAGGTTGAATCGAAAGCTTTCCGATAGTCAATCCAGGCCATTGACAGGACGCGCTGATGGGCTGCAGCGTCTTTACAGACACACCTGTCAATTAGCAGGTTCTCTCGACAGCCTGATACACCTTTTTTCGAGCCACGTTGTTCGTACATCTCTCGCCACACAGGCTCATTTCGTCGAACAATCCTGTTGTTGAGGACAACTGTAAAGATCTTATACAACGTGTTCAAACAAGTTATTGGCCTGTAATTCTCTGGGTTGGACAAGTTGCCTTTTTTTGGCAGGAGTATAGTGCGTCCTAAGACCAGCCACTGCGGAATGGGCGTCTCCGACTTTAAATATGAGGTGAATATGCTGGCCAAATGTTGGTGTGTAAAAGTAAACTTCTTCCACCAAAAGTTCTTGATACAATCTGGTCCAGCAGCGGAAAAGTTCTTCGTGCCTCTAAGTGCTTTTTTCACCTCTTCGGCAGTGATTGATGGACATTCCTCCTCAGATTTTGTGAGGTTGTCGCAACACTCCTTGAAGCGGATGATATTTTCAGTATCTTCTTTCAACTCTAGTGTTTTCGGGATCTTGTACACCTCTCTCCAAAAAGTCTCTACCTCCTTGGGCTTGGGTGGATTTTTGACAGAAACAGGTAGATCGCTGAAGAGGCGCGATGGGTCAGCGAGAAACTGTTGATTCTCCCTGATCCATCTCTCCCTCTTCTGTATTCTCCTCCTTGCGTCAGATAACAGCCGTATTTTATCAACAATATGCTGCTTGATTGTCAGCAGCTTTGACTTGTTTAGTGTGTGATTCAAGATCCTCAGTTCTTGGGCGAACTTTCGAACCCTTTCCGTAAACGGTCTACCAGATGTTATGTAGTCAATCACACATTGAACACGGGACACATTCTGTCTTGCCCATCCAATCTTCTTGTTTAGTTGATGCAAGCGTCTTTTGGTCTTTTGATCCATCGTTGGTTTCAGCCTTCGATTTGAATCAGCCAAAGTTCTCGCAGCACCATACACTGAGCAATTGATGGTCCAGAGGTCGGACTCTTGCGAGATATCTCCACGAAGGAAGGCATCTATTTCAGCCAGATCTTGGGGCTTAGGAGGAACTTGCATGTTAATGTTCCTTCTAGTAATGAAATTGAGATCATCTCTCAGAAGGTGCCTGCTTTCTGCGGTTGGTCTCAATGTCGCTTCCTCATCTTCGTCTGCAGCTTGATAAAGCAGCGGTTGGGGAAGCGCTCCGCGTACATATCCATTTTTCCGGAGGTAGTCGGCTTGATTTCGCAAAGACTGATGCGAAACGTGCTGAAGCTCTGGGTGCTTCTGGCACCACAGAGTGTGCATATGCGCCATAAAGCCTCCGCGAACAGGGATAATGCTGGCATCGTAGCAGTCTAGCACGTCATCCCTGAGTCGATCCGTCCACTCAATGTGGGCATTTCGCCGGTTCGTCGTCGTGTTTCCATCTAAATTATTTTCAGCACCCCGAACTCTAGGCTGATCGGCATTGTTTGCCGACCCATTGTTGGGTGCTCTGCGCGTTCGATTGTCTTGAACCGCATCTACAACATTTTGGTGTTTTGGTGGTTTCGTTGTTGTTCCCACGAGCAGCTAGGGAAAGGGTTAGTCCATCCTTGTAGAGCCCCGCGTACAAGGAGCTGTATGTACAAGCTGATACTCTGAGAGGTCGCCCTGTATCCCAGAGTCACCGTTTGAGACACCTAACCCAGGTGCCATTCAGCTTTCGGCACGGTTGTTACGCCTCCGCTTAGGAGTTATTCCTTCGGGACCATCCCTGGTCAATTGTCCGCGACTGCTTATTAATTATTGTAACCATATTCAGCAGAAACCCTTGGTACAGGAACCCTCTATCCGCAACCCGAGGACGCGTTCGGTGGCTTTGTCATAGGCCCTTCGGTTCTATTCCAAAGGAATCGAAACCGAAACCGAAATATATAAATATATATATATATATATATAGGGTGTCCCAGGAGTATTTTTGTTCCTTGTAATGGCGGATAGGTTTTGGGTCCGGTGCATTGAAATTGCATGTGAGCGAACATCTATTCGCAAGTGTGCGTGTGATCCCGAAAAGAAATTTCTCCTGCGGCGGTAACTTCACCTTGCTTCAAGCATTACAAAAAAATGCGATTGCGAATGTGTTTTTCTGTTTAAATCGGAGAGGCTCAAGTTTTATCAAACCGTAAAATAACTTTGCAAAAAATAAGTTCTTTTATATAAACATGTTCGAGATAAAATATTGGCTCACTGAAATTCGGTGCGTGGAAAAAACCTTTAGGATTCACGTTGAATTATTGTAAATTCTTTCAAGTCTTGTGAATTCTGCAGAATTCTCTCGGGTTCTTAGACTCCACATGTTATCTTTTGAATTCTTTTAAAGATTTTGAAGAATTCTCGTGAAATATTTAGGATACTATTTGATTTATTTTTAATTTTCTAAAATCTTCTTAAAACATGAAATTCTTTTCGACGACTTCCAAATTCAGCAACTTTCGTCGACGGGTGAACTGCTACTGGACTAGGATGCACACGTTTTTTTTTAATTCTGTAGAATTCTAAGAAATCGA
This sequence comes from Andricus curvator, assembly GCA_932195095.1. Lineage (NCBI taxonomy): Eukaryota > Metazoa > Arthropoda > Insecta > Hymenoptera > Cynipidae > Andricus > Andricus curvator. The sequence continues at coordinate 51,396 of CAKNYM010043227.1, forward strand.
GAGAATTCTGCAGAATTCAAAATACTTGAGGGAATTTACGATAATTCAACGTGAGTTCTACAGATTTCAGAGGAATTCAAAGAAGTTTTAAAAAATTCAAAAGATTTCAATTGAATTCAGAGACTTCTGCAGAATTAAGAAAACAAGCGCATAATAATTCAGTAGTAGTCTACCGTTGAACAAAGTTAAAGAATTTGGAAATAGTTGAAAAGAATTTCATGTTTTCAGAAGAATTCCATTAACTTGAAAATAAATCAAGTTATGTCCTGAATTATTTGTAACGGTCCGTTTTTTCTGGGGGGCTTTTTTAAAGTCTTAGCGGACGCTTCAGTCTAGCCAGGGTCGGGTTTTTGAGACAATTAAAAGGCAGTTTTATTTTGAATATTAAAAGTAACAAAAATGGTTTATTCTCCTATAAGATACATACTAACTGGAATGTGGTGTGAGTGTGACATGAGTGTGGTGTGCATGGTTTGAGGTGTGATTCGGCGTGAGTACGGAGGCGGTACAGCTTTACGTTAGAGTGTGGCGTGTAAGCGCTGTTACAATTTTAAGTGTGTGTGCTGTGGACGCGGTGTGTTAAGTACGAGTCTATGTTCTAGTGGTAGTACGGTTGTCTTGGAACGGACACAGAGAGCGGTCGGTTTCTTTCTTATTATGGGTCCTGCATTTACTATACTCGGTTCGTAAAACGGAAGCTAGCGGTGCGTTAACGGATAGGTTTCGTGGAGACCCGGAGAAAGGTGGTGAGTCGACGGGGATCTGGGCTAATGCCGTAAGAGTGACAGAGATGGTAATAAAGCACTCTTAGTGCCGCATTGTGCCTTTGGACGTAGGTCGTTCCAGCATGAGTTGGACAACTAGATAGTATGTGTCGTAGATGCTTGGGGTGTGCATGACACGCTCTGCAGCTATCATCGGGAATGTCTTGGCTCAAAATGTGGCGACGGTATGCTAGAAGTGCTAGAAGTGCTCCTCTTGTCGAGGAGCTCTTCGCGGAAGTTTTTCTCACCCCTGATATTGAAGTCAAGGCCGAGGGTTTCAGCAGCCTCCACCGCTGCTTTGTACAGAAACGCCATTTTGCCCACTTCTCCATGTTTCCTGACTATTTTAAGAAGAGGGTCTTATCTATTTGCCACTATATGTGCTGTACCCAGAATGATCCTGTTGTGAAGGCATTCAAGATTCAGTATTCCGCGACGACCTTGACGGCGTGAGATGTAAAGCCGCGGAACAGAAGACTTGAGGTGCATGCTTTTGTTCATGTTTATAGCCTTTCGGGATCCGATATCGAGGGATCTGAGCTTGTCCTTCGTCCATGGAAACACTCCAAATGAATAGAGTACTACTGGGACGGCAAGCATGTTCATCGCAGATACTTTTTTCCTCGCCGACAGTTCGGAAGACCATATTCGTCGGATGAGACGTTTGTATCTGCACCAGAGAGTATCCTCTATAGAAGTCACGTCCTGAATGCGGCTCTGTGGCACGCGCAGGTATGTATAAGTCTCCCTAGCGCCAAGGTGTCGTATAGCGCATCTGTCGATGAGCTCAGGATCTTCGGGGATGCCGTTAAGTTTTCCTTTCTTCAAATTAACCTTGGCGCATTTCTCTAACCCGAACTCCATTCCGATCTCTTGAGTGTACTTTTTGACAATGTCTAGAGCTAGATGTAGTTTCTCTTTATTTTTAGCATAGATCTTAAGATCATCCATGTAAAATAAATGAGTGAACTTATACATTCGATTTCCAGGTTTATCCTTCGGAATGGCCAAGTGCGAGAGATTGTGGCAATAATGTAAGGTAAAGAGGACACTGTTAGTGATCACACGATGTTTTCCAGATGAGATATTAAATCTGGTTGTCCAAAGCGGCATTAATCTCTCTATCCACCTCACGATGTGTGGATGAACCTTTGAGCTTTCCAATAGACAGATGATAAGTCTATGGCAGGTTGAATCGAAAGATTGCCGGTAATCAATCAGGGCCATCGATAGGTAACGCTTATAGGATGGTGCGTCTTTACAGACAAATCTATCGATGAGCAGGTTCTCCCTACATCCTGCTACGCCTTTCTTTGAGCCGCGTTGTTCGTACATCTCTCGCCACACAGGTCCAATTGTCGGAACATATTGTCTTGTTTTTCCTCTCGACTCCGCAGAGTCTTCCTTTTGCTCTGAGGTGCTCAAATAATATACCACGGGAAGAAATCTTTAACCAACTTTAATCCATAATTTCAGAATCAAATACAAATATAATAAATTTTTCAGGTATCACACAGTATTCCACAAAAGAAAAAAAAACAAATTTTAGTAAAAGCTCATTCATCAGCTTGATCACAAACGAGTGACAAAGCCATATAACAGAATACGACAACATTTTTTGGGAAAAAGAAGTAGCCTTATCAATCATGAAAAAATCTAATCTCATACTATGATATTTGCGAAGAAATAATAATCCCACAGAAAAATGCAAAAATTACAAAGCAAGATTTAGAAATACAAACCGACTGGGAATCCAACTTGATTGCTTGGTCTAACTCATATACACGAAGTGATTTTATAACGCATACATCTACCAATTGAAAAAATAGTCTAATGAAAACCCTATGTTCAATACAATGACAGCGTCTACACGTTACTTCTTATAAAAGCATAATTAAATATTTTCAAAATCTCTACCGAAACTAATCTTTTCTTCTCAAACATTAACTTAAATTTTTCTTCTCTTTCAAACAGTTCACTAATACTAATCTATTTGTACATTTTCTATTTCTAGGAATCGACCACCGAGAAACCACATGTCTTAGCACTCTGTTAATCTAATCGCATTCCAATTAAAAATATTCTTCAAGCTTTTTGGACATGCAATTTATCCACAGTATCTCAAAATAGATTTTAAACACACAACTGGCTTATACCGTGAAGCTTTGGAAAAAATTAACAGTTTTTTTTAAATAAAGCACTAACACTTATAAGAAATGTTAAATTTATTGTACTTTATTGATGGTAAACACTGATTTCAAACAATTATTGAGCAATAGTGCAAACACGGGTTTCATGGCCAAAATAAGAACACGTCGTACAATGTGCCTAATGGCTGACGGAGTCGTTACAATTTCGCGACGTGACGAACTGTATCCAACGAGAGTATTTGTACGAATGCTACGAAACAAGACGACGGAAGTCGGTACCTTGAAACGGAAGGTGGCGTTATTGCATATGAATCAACTAATCCTTCAAATCAGTTCTATGAACATGTACAATTTAGAATAGGAGCGTTCTTTTAGCATTTATGCTAGGCGCATAAACATATTTCCCCCTTTCACCCCTTCTGCATATTTAATTTTAAAAACAATACATATGCATTAAATAATAATCAAAATAACAGGGAGTCTTAGCATAAATTTACATAATCCAGTTACAATTTGAGATATAGAAATGTTTTACATAATCTTATGAGTTACAATCTAATTTGTAGATGTCATGACTGGCAGTGGACAAATTTCAGTGATCCCGCGATTATATGAGCTTTTAGCTGTTTTCACAGCAATGCTGCGTACTTTACCATCCTTACCATGGAAACACTCTTCGATCAATCCTAGTTCCCACTTGCCAGGTGGTAAATCTTTATTTTTTATCAAGACTAGTGTAGATTGCTCAAGCCTCTGCTGAATTAGCTTCCAACGCTTAGTGTGCTGTTCATTTAGATCCAGCATGGATGGCTCAGGCAATGACAATGGTGCTCCACTATTTAAGAAATGTCCTGGAGTCAGAGATGCGAATCGATCGGTCTCATGAGACGCAGATCCTATAGGATGGGAGTTTCAAGATGCTTCAATTTGAAATGTGAGCGTAGTGAGCTTTTCAAAGGTCCAAATGTGATTCTTGATAATGCGTCTGAGATCGTGCTTGAAACTTTTCACCCCAGCTTTCCATAAGCCACCAAAATGGGGTGAAGTGGAAGGTATAAACTTTCATCTCAAACCGCCAACAGCTAACTCGGCATGTAGTTGATGATCAGTTACTACTTGTCTAAATGCTCTTTGTAGTTCCCTACTAGCCCCAACGAAATTTTTCGCGTTATCACTATAGATAACTTTAGGATAACCTCGACGACTACCAAATCGTCGAATTGCTGCTATGAACCCTTCCGTTGTATAATCAGACACAACCTCTGTATGGATGGCTCTAGTGCCAGACAAACAAAAATGCATACATATGCTTTGTCAGTTTTGGCGTTGCGGATTTTCGACAATATGTAATTGTAAGGATCGGCATAATCAATTACTGTATGTGTGAATGGAATTGATGGAGTTACACGAGCTGATGGGAGCGGACTCATGATTTGGGTCGCTGTGCAGGCGCGCTGTCGCGCGCATACAACGCACCTTTTGATACATTAATTTATCAAAGAATGTGAACGAACTGGCCAGAGTGATTGTCTCAGAATACGTGCGCTCAGTTGAATACCACCATGAAGTGTTCGTAAATGAGCGTGACCTATAATTAGCTTACCCAGCGTATGATCCACCAAAATAATTGGATGCTTTTCAGTGTAAGCTAAAGGCGAATGCTCAAGACGACATCGGGATCCACAAATGGATTTAGTTGCTTGATTACACTTGATTTTGGATATGGTTTCTCCTTTTTCAACATCCACAATTTTTTCTAGAGTACGTCATTTTGAATAACTTTGTACCACAGAATGCGGGCTTCATCAATTAAATCTGAATCATGCTCAACCACAACTTGTAATTTTTCTTGTAGTATCGGAGAAAGTTTAGGTTGAGATCTATACAAAAATTCGATGGATTTCAATTTATATAAATTTTAAACAAAGTGCAGCGACTCTTAATAATTTTGGCCAACTAGAAAATTTAATAGATAACATTTTTTTGTAAATCAGATTCCGATTTTTCTGATACAGTATTCTCTGTAGTGGAAAGATGAGCATGTTCTGCTTCATTTAACTCTGGATGAACTTTATCTTCTTCAGACAATGCAACATCACCGGGCCAATTGTCATGTGATTGAGGCAGCCAATGTGGACCATTCCACCAGAGTAAGTGTGACGTTATTTCAGTCGGCGAAATTCCACGTGATGCGCGATCCGCAGAGTTGTCAGCTGTGGGCACATGATGCCATGATGCATTTGGAAGTCGAGTGACGATATCAGAAACTCGATTTGCCACGAAAGTGGGCCATTTTGCTTCAGGTTTTTCCAGCCAAGCGAAAACAATTGTAGAGTCCGACCAAAGATGAGTCAGAGCTGATTCGAGATGAAGTGCAGTCTGAAGATACTGTACTGCTTGTGTGAGTAATAATGCTGCACATAGTTCTAAGCGAGCAACACCTAGTTGTTTGAGAGGGGCAATACTAGATGTTGCGTATGCGAGAGTAGTCTTGATTTCATCGTTCGAATTAATACGCAGATAAACAGATGCAGCATAAGCTTGTGTTGATGCATCAGCGAAACCATGTACCTCCACATCCTGGGAATTGGAAAAACTACCTATCCAACGCGGAATTGATACAATTGCTAATTGTTTCAACTATGTGCAGTATGCTTGCCATTCTTTATGCAAATTATCTGTCAATATAACATCCCAATGTAATTTTAGTGACCATAACCTTTGCATAAAGATTTTTGCCCTAACACTTATAGGAGTCAAGTAGCTAACTGGATCAAACATTTGAGCGATAGTGGATAGGACTGTACGTTTAGTGTAAACATCTTGAATCTTAATGGTTGTACGTATTTGAAGTTGATCAAGTTTGCGATCCCACGAGAGTCCCAAAACACATACTGAACTATTTTCTGAAACATCAGGTTTAAAATCCTTATGATCGTTAGATGGATCTTTAAGTAATAACGAAACATTACCTGATCATTTATCTAGCTGAAATACTCCGCGATGTAAAATATCAACCATTTGACTCTTCGCAATCGTGGTAGACTCAAGGTCGTCTGCTCCGAAAAGTACATCGTCAACATAAAAATTCTCTAATAGAATTTTTTGTCCTACAGGGAATGAACTAGCTTCATCATGAGCGAGTTGTTTCATGACATTCAAGGCCAAATATGGAGCTGCTGCAGTTCCATACATTACAGTTAGTAACTGGAATGACTGCGAAGAAATTTCAGGGTTATCACGAAAGAAAATACGTTGATAATCAACGTCACGTTGATTGATCCGTATTTGACGATACATTTTCAAAATATCAGCGCAGAATGCTCCTTTATGTATACGCCAACGCATGATAATGAATGGGAGATCTATTTGGAGTTTAGGTCCTATCAAAATGTGAGAATTTAAGCTTCTACCATTAGTGGTCAGGCTTGAAGCATTAAATACTACGCGTAGGCGTGTTATAGTTGAGTTATCTTTTATCACATGATGGTCAGGTATATATACCAGTTGTTCATTAAAGAACGGATCGCCTGACGTAACGAGTCTCATGTGATTAAGAGATTCATATTCACTCATAAAGTTTGAATACAAGGTTTCATACTAATTGGTGGACCAGATTTAAATGGTAATCGTACGATGTACCGACCCGCTTCATTACGGGAATGAGTTTCAGCGAAATGAGTTTCACATTTTTTCTCATCTTCGGTGAGATGATTCACTTGAGGGATTTCTTCGATTTCCCAAAATTTATTCAGGGCGAATGATATCTCACCGACCTGACAGCAATGATGAACCTTAACACTATCATTAAACTGAGCCGTCGAACCTTCCAATGCATTAACAACAATCCAATCAAAGATTGTGACTTGAGCAATTGGGGCGTCAACAGGGCCTTTCATTAGACCTTGTTCCATTATTGCTAAGTATACATCATCAGCTAAAATTAAATCAATTCGATTCTGAGAAAAAGGCTCAGGATCTGCCATAGTTAAACCTTGCAAGTGAGATCAAGCGTCAAGATTAATATCATGATTAATCGGAGGCTTGTAAAAAGTTACATCTTGACACACAAACGTGTTCATTGTTAGTTTAGCATCTGAGTTAACTAGTGATTCAATATTTAATTTTACTATTGCAGTAACTGTGGTTAAATGCGCTCCAGCTAAACCTTCTACAGTCGCATAAATGCGTCGTCGAGGTAGTCTCAACGATTGAACTATTGAATCAGAAATAAAGGATTGATCAGAGCAAGGGTCAATCATTGCTCGCACTATTTAAGAGCGTCCGTTTGGACCTTTTATTAAAACTCGAGCTGTGCCAAACATAGCAGTACGACGACGTTGCATTCCCTTATGAGAAAGATGAGAAGTCAGTTTTATTTCTTTTACACTTTGACAATTTAAATCTGACTTATTAGTATTGTTCTTAGTTTTTGAATCAGAGCCATGTTGCAACAAAGAGTGATGCGGTCGGTTACATTTGTGGCATCGATATTTGCCATTTAAATTTAAATGGTCTATGGCCAGGATTAGTACAATTATAACACAAATTATTGGCTTATAATGTATCATAACGCTGATCTATATTCTGAGTTTGAAATTGCTGACACTTTGCGAGTGTGTGTTGAGCTTTACAAAGAACAGACGTTTGAATTGAATTATTCGAATTTTAGTCAATTTTATAATTCGTATGATGTGACTTTATATTTTTATTTGGTTGAAAACTACAATCATGCTTTTGAGGATTTATAGCTTCCAAAGCGTGAATTCGTTCTTTCAAAAAAAAATTAAAATTCACTGAGTTTAGGATATTTGTTAGTATCTCGTAAAGATAATTCCCAAGCTTTTCTAGTCTGCTCATCAAGGCGATTTATAGTATGGTGTATAAACAACCAATCGCGTTGAGGTTCCGCATCACCTAAACTGTCAAGTGAATTTATAGTTGCTTTATATTTATTACAAATACGTTTTAATTCAGGACTCGACTCCTGGCTAGCGACAGAAATTGAAAAGAAATCATCTAAATATTTAATGAGTTACCTTGTTGAAGTGGATTGTTAGATTGTTCAAGAAATGTTGAATTACCCATTGGAGTTTCAGGGGCTAATATCGCTTTCCAATTGCTGAGGTAATCCATTGCCTCGACGTATTTATCGGCTGCATCAGTAAACTCACCCTTGGTGAAATATTCTGCTGTTTCTCGTTCATTGGAGATAACAGCTGCATTGATTTTATTATGTAGACTGATGACTGTTGACCAATGTTCCTTTAAAATGTCAATTCTGCTGTGCGTTACAGCAGCTGTCACATTGTCTTTCCCAATTTTCGTAAAGTTTGGAATTGTACGATTGATGAAATGAATCGTATCGCGCTATGTGTTTATTAATGCTTTAAGCGAGGCCATGTAAAGTGAGTTATTTTGAATTTAATTTACAGTCACTGCTTCACTATTCATGTACTCTGACGCACCACTGTAGGTATAACTTAATTGTTATCGTTACCGATGTGTATGTGTGTGAGATAATATCGTACAGTTTTCACATCACGATTCACACGAGCGGGAGAACAACACACGCACAAAACCCAAAAGTTACTGGGAGAGAGCGAGAAAGACTGATCGGTCAAAAAAGATCGAAGGATAAATCCGGCTGGAAGGACGAAAATGTTAAGGTGCATATCATTTTGCACTTAACCAAATGGTTAGAAAGTCAAATCTTATTATTGTTACTATAGTGGACTGTATTTTGAGTAAAATTTGCCTCTTATAGCCATAACTGTTTGTTTTAAATAAAGCACTAACACTAATAAGAAGCGTTAAATTTATTGTACTTTATTGATGGTAAGCACTGATTTAAAACAATTATTGAACAATAGTGCAAACACTGGTTTCATGGCCAAAATAATAACACGTCGTACCATGTGCTTAATGGCTGACGGAGTCGTTCTAATTTCGCGACGTGACGAACTGTCTCGAGCGAGAGTATTTGTACGAAGGCTACGTAACAAGACGCCGGAAGTCGGTACCTCGAAACGGGAGGTGACGTTGTTGCAGATGAATCAACTAATAGTTCAAATCAGTTCTATGAACATGTACAATTTAGAATAGGAGCTTAAATTTTAGCATTTATGCTAGGCGCATAAACACTTTCAAATAATCGAAATTTGTTATCCCATTGTAGTGGATATTTTAAATCTTCAAGTTCAATTATTGAAAACATTCAATGACACTTTACCTAAGTGCTTAGACACCATTCAAACTGATTCTTGTATACGAAATTACTATGAAATCAAAATCAATGATCAAAAATTAAATAATACTATAAATATGGCAGAGGACAATTATTGGAAAAGTTGAGAATACTCAACTGACCTATACCTGTTACGCGCCTGCCCACACACAATAAAAATTTTGTGGAGCGGCCTAAATTTGGGAAAAATCAAAAGATAAATTGAAGGAAACTTTATTTGAAATCATAACTATTGAGAAATTAGGAAAGAGAAAGAATGAAGAAAGAGAAGTAAGAACAAAGGTGGCCGCGAAGCAATTTACACACATGCTGCGCTTACATGCATTGCAACACGGCACGGGTCGCACACTTACACTAACTTAAATCCTCTTCACGTTGCAGAATAGTTAGTTAGTTTTAATGCGGGTGGGAAGCCCATGAAGACCTCTCCTGGCGCTCAAGCTATAAAGTCTATTGTGCCACACCTTTACTTATTCACTCTCAGCAGTCGAATCCAGACCTCTTGACAAAGCCCAGTATGTCAACCAATGATCGCGTTGCAATTTCCTATGTTCTCATAAAATGGGTCCCGAGGGCCTGTTGCCTGAGCCTAGCTAATGCCGGGCACTGGCATAATACATGCAGGGATGTTTCGTCATCCCTGCCGCATTTCCTACACTCTGTCGTGGGGTTATACCCCATTTTATGCATATGATAGTTCAAGTGGTTGTGCCCTGTTAGGGTCCGTACCACTGTCCTTATATTTTTCTTGGGTAAACCCAGGATTTCCCTAGCTCTGCCCATCCTATAGGTATACCCCACGACGGATTTCCTCTGACGACAACCCTGGGTTTGTTCCCAGCATTCCCGGTGTTTTGTTCGACTCCAGCTTTTAATGGCCATTCCGACACAGCAAGACGCTATTCCCAGTACCGGTTCCGGTCCTATGTATTCGTCTGGTTTCCCTATTGCAGTTAGTGTCGCTTGGCTGTCCGAGCAGATAGTAATCTGTTTGCCAGCAGCGTTTTGCTCTATTAGTGTTTCAGCACAGCAAAGGACGGCCAAGACCTCCGCCTGAAAGACAGTAGCGTGTCGCCCAAGTGTGATCACTATCCCCTTTCCTCTCTTGCTGTCATAAATTCCTGCTCCTGACCCTCCCTCTCCCCTGGAGCTATCTGTATACCAGATTTCCACCTGGAGAAGCGGGTTATCATTTGCTTTCCACAGATCCCTGCTTGGGATGCAGATTCGGAAAGCTTTGGCGAAGTTGAAGCGTTTTGTTATTTCATCTTACCTCATATTTAGAATCGGCAGTGCGCTGATATCACACGGGAGTCTAGTGTGTCTTGTCCTTGGAGTCCATCTATTTGCTCTTGCCAGGCGGCCCATCGCGTGTGCCGCTCTAGCGGTTATCGCAACATGTAGGGGTTCCTCACAAAGCATGAATCCTATCGCCGCTGTGGGCGCAGTCCTCATTGCTCCAGTCAAACCCCTAAATGCTAGCGTTTGTAATCTTCGCAGCCTGTCCTGCATTGTTTTAAGTTCCACCCGTGGCCACCAGACCACGGCCGTATGTAGGAGCCTGGGTTTTAAGACAGCAGACTAGAGCCATGATATTTAACTGAATCTGAAAACGTCAGCTTCTCACCAGAGAATACAGGAGCGTCAACTTTCGGAACTTTATAATTTCTCGTGAAAATTACCAGATTGTTCTTTTCCGGATTCACCGAAAGCCCTCAGCTATCGCACCAGAGCTCTACGATGCGCAGCGCCGACCTTATAAGACCCATCAGCGTTTTCAGATGCCCCCCTGACTAGGATTACAATGTCATCCGCATATCCCTGAGTATAGTACCCCTCTTTATTTAGCCTTCGAAGAAGGCCCTCCACTACAATGCACCACAGCAGGGGCGACAGGACACCCCCTGTGGGTAACCACGCGGAGCTATCCCCCTTACTACGCTTTCACCCCATCTGGTTTCGAGTCTTCTTCGGCGTAGCTTGCTTTCTATCCAGCATACTAGCTGGTCCGGCACGCCACATCTCAAAGCCTCTCGACAGATGATTTCTGGAAGAGTATTGCTGAAAGCACCCTCTATATCCAAGAAAGCGCCCACAGCGTTCCCGTTTTGTTCGAACTGCTGCTCCAATTTTGCCACAACAGCATAAAGCGCAGTTTCTACTGAGCAGCCTGCCTGGAATGCATGCTGCCCTCTATGCAGCGGGGAGGCCAAGAGCACCTCATCCCTAACGTATCTCTCGACCAGCTTCTCCAGCGTCTTCAAGATAAAAGGCGTCAGGCTGATTGGTCGGAAATCTTTGGCAGCAGTGTAACCCTCCCTCCCAGGTTTGGGTATGAAGGCCACTCTGCCATCCTTCCATGCCGATGGCACGTGTTTATGGGGTATACTTGCCCTAAATAATTTCGTCAGAGGAGGGACGACTAAATCCATGCCTTTTTGTAAAATTGCTGGATAAATGTCATCCGCCCCTGGTGATTTAAAGGGACAGAAGGACCCTACGGCCCATTCCACCTTTTTGTAATCAGCGACCTTAGCGGCGAAATTCCAGTCGGCCCTTTCCACACCTTGGCCCGGGCCTTTCTCCTCTTGGTCGGTTCGGATTTGCTGAAAACCCAGGAAGTGAACTTCCATCAGGCAATTAAGCGTTGCTTCTTCATCTCCGGCAAACTCGCCATTATCGAGCCTTATGAGCCCGAGGCGAGCTTCTGGATTTTTCGCTAGGATTTTGTGGAGCTTCGCTGTTTCCGGAATGTTTTCGATTCCTCGCAGAAGCCCCTCCAAACTTCCCGCTTATACTTCCTTATGCTTTTATTGTATTCACACTGGGCCATCTTATAGATGTCCCAGTCCGAAGTTTACGGAGTTTACGGAGTTTACGGAGTTTCTCCAGGTGGGTGTTCCACCATTCTGCTCCCTTCTTACACTTAATTGTGCTTGTAGGGCAATTGTTCTCATATGATGTTGTCAGAGCCCTTCGCAGAAAATCCGCGGCGTGCTCCAACTCATCAATGGTACCATAGCTTGTGGGGAATTCCGCAAGCCTCCCTTTGAGCTCCTCTTTATATGAGTCTCAAAGTGTATTTCTGGGGTTTCTGATATTAGAAACCACTGGTTTACCTAGGTTTAATCGAAACACGATGTGTTTGTGGTCCGAAAGAGACTCCTCATCGGAGACTCTCCAATCCACTACCCTGCTCCTCAGTGCACCTGAACATAGAGTTAAATCGAGAACCTCACTCCTGTTTTTAGTCTGGAATGTGGGAGTATCACCCCGATTCAGAATCTCCAGCTCTGTGCCCGCTATGAATTCAATTATATCTCTCCCTCTGCAATTGATGTTTGTGCTTCCCCACACCGTGTGGTGAGAGTTTGCATCACAGCCCAACAGCAGAGGGATCTTGTTGTCTTGACAATACCGAATTAGAGCCTCCATCTCTCTGGGAGGCGGGGGTCCCTCGGCGTCGCCAGGGAAATAAGCCAAAGCAATAAATACCTCTAGCCTTTCTCCCTTACTGCCCCTGAGTCTCACCTTAATAACGGTGAGATCTCTAGAGTAGAATTTAGGCACCTAGATCGCATCCATACCCTTGACGGATATGCATGCCCTTGGCGTTTTTTCGCGTGGCCCCTTATATATGGAGCCACATCCTGACAAGCCACAAATCCTTCCCCTGTATACTCAGGGTTCTTGGATTAGGGCGAGCCCTGTCTGCACCACAGACATGCGTCTGGCTTAAACCGCCAAGGCGCCTTTGCTGTGGTGCAAATTAATCTGCGTAATGGAGATTCCCGTCTCAGCCATTGAAAGGCTAGTTCGAGGCACCTCCGGACGCTTCTGGGACCCCTGCGGATCGCAGTTGGTTCACCCGGAAGGTAACTCTACTCGCCCCTAGATAGGGACGATAATCTAGAGCCGCAAGGGCTCTGATTGAAGATTCGGGAATACCAATGACTAGAATCCAGCCTCTCCCCTTCGGCCTGGATCCCAGCCTGTCGGAAAACACCTTGCACGAATCAGTTCGTAGAGACGGGTTTCCAAAACTCAGGCGCGCCAGAACGGTCACCGAACTCTCGGGTTTGCCGGGAATCGGTACGGTCTCTCTGCGGTACCTTTGCAGACACTCCGTCCCCTTGACTTCCAAGTTCAGACCTTTTTTAAGCCTGTCGTTGAATCTGGGGGCGCGTCCCTCGCGAAGTAACGCGTCAATCCCTTTTGAGATTTCATCCCTCAACCTGTCGAAATCCTCGAGAGTTAGACAGTTATCAGGATAACCCGACGCAACGACAACTCTCACTAGGGCGTTGTTGGCCATCTGCGCGAAAGTAAGGCCCTGTGTTACCAGAGCCTTCTGCCGTTTCAACTCCCTGTTTGGGAGAGTTTCTCTAGAGCCCTTCTTCCTCTTGTCTATAGAATAAGCCTGAGTTGCTCCGGGTGAAGTTCGCGCAGCCACTGCCCCCTGTGAGGAGCCTTGGCTGCTGTTTGCGAGCCGCGCATCACGGGCTCTCCTTCTTTGTGCTCCGCTACGGTGCCTCTTCCCTACGGAGAGTTCCGTTAACTGCACTTCCACGGCTTCGACATAATTGTCTCCACCATCTTCACTATTGCGCGCCGCCTCTGGAGCGCTGTCCCCTACGGAGCCTCCCTCTTTTGGCGGTGGGTTGGATGAGGGACCCGAAACGGATCTCTCATCGTTTATGTTTTGTTTTTTAAATTTGTTTGGAAACATTTATTTCCCACGAGAATCTAGGGAAATGAGAAACACCCCCCACAGAGCCCCGCTTGCAGGGGGCGGGTCTAAATAATATGTGATTCGACCTGGTGTCCCAAAGTCTCCGTTAAGACATCTTCTTTGAAACCCCTGCCTGACCACCTCTACTGAGGGGTGCAGGCCGGGGCGTTCAAGGATTTGTTGACCCTGGTGCCATTCAGCTCTCGACACGGCGATCACATCTTAGCTTGGGAGCATGAGAACTCGCGCTCTCGATATTCCAGGAGGCTTTGCCATTACCCCCTGGAAGGATCGCTCCTTGTTTCAAGTCTCACCGACCAGAATCCGTCAGTTCCCCAGAGTAGCCACACCTCGCGATACGGCCCCTCAGCTTCACCTATTTCGGATCTGTGGTCAATGAGCCCCGTAAGCCCTCCCACCAGCTATAAGGTCCCGTGATCCCTAGGGAGGACACGTTGCAGAATACACGTGCTCAATGTTAATATGATAATTAAACCCAAATCAGGGACAGAATCTTACGAAATAAACATTCAGAACAATTTTAAGATGCACATCACGGTCAGAAGGAGGTTTCCATTACAAAACGTCTGCCTGTAAAACAATTTCAAAGCTATGTAGGAAATCGAAATTGCTCCACAGCATTTCGGAATTAAACAAATTCTCTTACACCTCTCTGGCAAAAGATTGACAAATACTTTGAGTCTCAATTGAATTTGACCAGTACGAGGAATTCCAAAATGCCCAACAGGATTTCAGAATTCGAAAAATTCTCTCACACCTCGCTGGCAAATGATTAACAAATAATGATGAATGCCCTTATACTCAGCAAATTCTTAATATTCCTAAATAGGCACAGAGCAAAATTCTTACTAAACAAAATCACCCCACATAATAACCAAATCCGACCTGACGATCGTGATGAGTAAATTGAACTCTAGGTAGTCGAAAGAGATTCTCGTACCGAGGATAACCTCTCTTCAAATTGATCCGCGATCAACGGCACCCGTCCGCGCTCCGCGGACAGTCCGTATCAGGGGAACTGTAGCTCTTCCAGGGAATTTTGAAGACATTTTCCAATCAAAATATAATTTTGCAATTGGTCGTGGGCACGTCTGGGTACGTGCATGTAACGTGTTAAAAAAATTCACGACGAGGAGACGGCGAAATCCGGCACTATCATCGGTACAGTGCGCAGCCTATAAAAATAATAGGTGAAGTGAGTTAAAAGGACATGAGGTAGAGGAGTGAGTAAAGAGGTGGAAAAGGTTAAAGAGTAACGCGAGGAATCGCCAGATAAGTTCTTTACTTCCGCAACTCAAAACGGAAATAAAGCAATTATTGTACAGTATTCGAAATAGTCTAATTCGCAAAAGGATTAGTAAATTGTTGGAGGATTTAACAGTATTCCCAGCAATTTAGGTTCAGAGCCCACTAAGAACTTTGTAAATTTATACCATTGAAGTATAAACGATATGGGGGCTCTGAAACACATAAGGACAAGAACATTCAAAGTAATCTGGCTGTAAAAAGTAAAAGTGCCCGTCTTCTATTTCTTTATAAAAACTATCTGGCGCCCTTCAGGTATTCTCTTGATCTTATTCAAAAGTAAATACTGATTTGAAAATTGAGTAAAATATTAGTAAAATAGCATAACCAGAAAAAAGCCAGATATAATATATGTGAAGTGATCTATGTATCTATGGTCGGTACGGTAGGGTGCTTCATATTTGTGGATCACCCTTCAGTAGTCGAAAAGCGTTGTTCGGAGGATATATTCAAAGAATACTCTTATGGTAATGATAAATTACAGGTTGTGAATAATTCATATAATTGAAATTCATAAGTGATTATTATTATATATAAGTAAATATTATGTATATATAACGGTAACAGGCCGTGACGTCTCCCAACTTAGATTTGAGTATTTTGAATGAAATGAGCAATACTCAAACTTTTCAATTGACTTGTAAATTGAATAGATTTTCGTATAGATAAAAAAAATTGAGTGAGTTGAATATACTTTTGTGTCAGGTGTCTACGTCCTCGACTTTAATTTATTGTAAGAGATATATTTTCGTGGGAGTAAGAAGGGTTTTCGGTTTAAATAGAATAGAAGTAATAAAAACTACAAGTCCTTTGGCCTCTTCCTCCTGCTCTATTATAATGCTAGGTCGTAAAATCGGATCAAGCATTTGCCAACAGTATATTTCCCCAGGTTCAGACGGTGTATAAAATTTATTTCTATGGTTGCTTGCTTATGACAAAATATAATTGTGTAATTTTGAACTTATTCGTAACAGGAGGTATTTTAAATTATTTTGGTAGTTAAAATTTCTTATAAGACGTGTAAAATTGATCGCATGATGTCCTCTTTCATAACATTGCTCGCATGCGGATGTCCATTTATACAATTTTATTTTTTGGGTGTACATTTCTTGCATATTTTGAATATTATTTTTTTCAAATTTCTTAATTTGGTGTTTTTGGACTCAAATTTCTTACTTCGTAATTTGGTCTGGAAAAATCATATTCTATGTTGATTTCGCTGAGTATCTGTACCGGACGGACAGATTCGCTTGGGTTCATTCTTGCATTTGCTAGTTCCATTTTGCGAAACATACATAGATTTGCAAAAAATGTTAATATTGCAGAATAAAGTTTATTGTTCAGATACATTAACTATAAGATAAGATTAAATTGTTTTCAATTAGAATAAAAAGATTAAAGGAAAATGTATATACATACGTAGAGGGTTTTCATATAAATTTATATTATCATGTTGAAATTTTAAACTATTAGAAATTTGGGTATATATATTTTTGTTCAAAAGAATACATTTATTAGATTATTTTGAAAATATATGTATGTTCTTAGGAACTAAGTTTGATTACAAAGTGTTCATATAATTGTTCTAACTTAATTTTAAACCTATTTTGTACTTGTCCTTTTGTACTTTGTGTTCTCTTATTCTTTCTTGCTTTGAATGTTATTTAATGCGGAACATTAGATTTCTCTTTTATACTATTTACGTTGTGTTACAAGATACTCAATTTGAGTGTTTTCTCATATGTTCGTTGTTGTTTTGTTACATCGTTTATCTTTGACAATTTTAGGATAGTATTGCTATATATCATTATTTAAAAAAGTCGTAAGTGAAACAGGTCCTACAAGGTTTTACATACACGTAAGAAATAATAGAATAGTTTGTTTATGTCATATTGTGGATTAAGATAAGTGATATGAATCGTTCAGTGATCGTGTGTGGTTTGAGGACGTGTTTCGTATTGCAGTTATATAAAAATTGGTGTTAGTTAATAAAGAGACATTTTAGCCGATTTTTGTATGTAATTTTGATAATATTAGATATAAATTATTTGAAACCATATATATATGTATCTTCGTACAAAATGGTCAAGATCGCAGTTGATTAGGCGTTGATAATTATTTCATATCCAAGCAAAACACGCACATTTTGGTCTACGTATTCTTCCATGCAATCCAGATACATACTCGCAGGAGATTGAGTATATATAAACTATATTCTACATTCGTAATACATTGTTAACCCTCCAGCCTACACTGGGTGTATTACACGAAGAAGATATAAAAGGCTCGCTGTTTTTACTGAAAAGTTTTTTTCAGTTTTGTGAAAATATTTACAGTATCTGTTGAATTTATCTTATTAATTTCACAATATTCATTTTTGTGAGACTTTTGTATGCAGTTTAAAAAAAATTTAATTCCGATACGTTGATTTAATCCAGTAATACTGGACTTTAAACTTTGCCCGGGCACAAACCAGCCAGTGTAGGCTGAGCAGAAAATTTCGGAAGTGTCGCTTTGGGGGTTAAATGTTGTACAGAGAAAATATTGAATATGAATTGTAAGAAGAACATTTAATGTCACAGAGTTTAAATAATATTTTGAAAAAAGTTACTTTATGTATGACTTCAGAAGGTTTTCTGCATAATGTTAGTATAGAGACTATAGAGAAAAAATAATGTTAGTTAAGAACTTTTTTCATTGTAATATGGAACTATTCCAAAATAATTTGCCATACAGAAACTTTTAATTTAAAATATGTTTGAATTTTTTAATATGTTAATAAATAATTGTCATTTGGAAGAGATTTAATTTTTCTGAAAGGCTTGAAATAACGTCTGTTGTGTTTTAGATTTTGTGTTGATATATATCGAATTTCCTGTTTGCATGGCGTGCTTGATGTATAATGTTCATAGGATAATTATTATTAAATGCCAAGACATGTGGATTCTCGATGGCTGGATCCTAGAAAAGAAAGGCAGCCATGCATGAGTATTAACGAACATACGTGTTGAAAGGAAAATGTATATAATTAAGTAGAGTGTTTTATATAAATTCATGTTATCATGTTGAAATTTTAAACTATTAGAAATTTGGGTATATATATTTTTGTTCAAAAGAATACATTTATTAGATTATTTTGAAAATATATGTATGTTCTTAGGAACTAAGTTTGATTACAAAGTGTTCTTATAATTGTTCTAACGAACATACGTGTTGAAAGGGATAGAACTTCTTTACCTTGAACAAATTCGTCAATGAAAGAGGAAGGAAATTAGATTATTTTGAGGTAAACGTATGTTATCAATACTTGCGTCGTCTTGCGTTGAGTGATTAATTAGTGGCACTTCTTTATTCAAAGAAAATATTAGTTCTTTGCTTATGTTTACGTATCGTTCTCTTATAATATGGTAATTTTTTGATTCTTTGCTGATGTTGTATTTATATTGTTGAAATCAAATATGTAATTTAATTCTTTTTTAATTGCTTAAGATTTTGTCTCTTATATGTGTTGTTTCTTTTTCTTATTTTTTGTTTGTTCTTGAATATCAATATAAGAGATTTTAAGTCCATTTATGTGTACAACTTTGATGTGTTGCCTATTTTTATTTTTACGTTTTCTTTTCCTAGAATTTCTAGTACTTCATAAGGGCCTGAAGATTGATTATCGAATTTTTTAATTTTTCCTCCTTCTAGTAAAAATACTTTATCTCCTATTTTGAAATCTTGTGGATTAATCTTCTTGTCGTAATATATTTTTGACTTTTTCTTGGCTGTTTTATGCTGTTCTAATTGAGTTTTGTCTTGCTACAGCCCGTATTTCATGTAGGCTTGTCAATAATTTTATTGTGTAGTCGTCGCAAGTTTCAAGTTTTTCATGTTGTGGCGGTGGTTCGCTTAATGGTTATCGTGCTATTTTTTCAAAGACTAGCTCATATGGAGTACATTTTGTGCCTTCATGTACGCTTGTGTCATAAGAGAATGTTGCTAGTTCTAAACACTCATCCCATTCGGAATTTTTATTCACGAATTATTCAAAATATTCTGATAGTAAGTGATTAGATCTTTTGAGCGAACCCTTTGATTGGGGGTGAAAAGCTTTTGTTTTAAATTGCTTAATTCTGAATCTTTTTGCTAATCTTCTTGATAGAATACTTCAAAAGTTTTTTCCTTTTTCTTTCCTTTTGGCGAACCATGAATGCAAATAAATTTTTTAATAAAGGCGTCGGCTACAGTACTAGCTTGTTGATTTGGAAGGGGTATGGCTAATCAATATTTTGTAAAATTATCCTGGATAGTCAAAATGTTCATATAATCAGATGTTGTTTTAGGAAGTGGACCAACTATTTTCATAGACATTTTGTCAAACGCTGTACCGGGTGTATCAGTAATAACCATCGGGCTTTTCGTTTTGACGCGAACTCATTGTTTTAATTGGCATTGTAAGCATAATTGTATGTATTTTCGGATATCTAATTTAATGTTTTCTCAAAAATGTTTCTGTCTAATCCTGTTGTATGTGTTTCTTACTCCTTTTTGACTTCCTAATGTCAATTAGTGTATCATTCCCAAGAAAATAACTTTTATATTTGATTCAGAAAATGATGCTTGTAATGCTTTTAATATTTCTTCCCATAGTATGTTATTTACATATGGGGTTTTTGTTATACTAAATGATTTTAATTTTAATTTTTCTGCTAAATTATGTAACAAGAATAGGCTTAGTTTTATATTTTTCAATGTTTCTGTAAGATTATCTTTAATTTCTTCTTCAATGGGTAGTTTAATATGAAATTTCCTACCTTTTCGAATTTCTTTCGCTAGTCCTTTTTGAACTTTAGTAAATTTTGGCAATTGTTGTCGTTTCTCGAGAATGCTGGACCCAAAACCAAGAGGTTCTCCTTCAGTGGTTGGAAAATATACGTAATTATCACTCCTCGTAGACATTTTGTCACGACATTCTACAATATTTTTGTTTGCATTAAATGAGGTAGATATTGGGATTTCAATCGGGAGTGGTTCCGGGGGTCGGCGATTATCTATTGGATCTATCGCCTTTGCATTTTCAAGATCATCCTGAAGTATTTTATTTTCCTTTTCTTCGTTATTATCAATATTGTGTTCGTTGTCAGTATCATTTATTTTATCATCATTATCATTAATTAGGTTTTCTTTGTCGAATCTATCATTATTAAAATTTTCATTTTCATACTCGAAATCATAGTTTTCTTCGTCGAAATTATCTTCTTCAAAATTGTCTTCATTCTAATTTTCTTCACTTTCATTGTCTTCTTTTCCATATCCTTCTTCTTCTTCATCTTCTTCTTCGTCATCTTCTTTTTCTTTTGATACGCTGGAGCTTGACTTATAATTCTTATCTTCACCTTCACTGGATTATTGTATTTCTTCTTTATTTGATTTTCTCATTTTCTATTTGTTTTAACTCTTTATTTTAAATAATTGAAATATTCGGTAGCGGATTCTGCGTCTTCCATTGGTTGAGGATTTCTTATATTTTATTTTCTAGGCCTACCTCTCTTTTTAGCTGTGGGAGTAGGGATTACCTTATGTTTATCGAGACTAGCCTTGCATGGTCTACCTCGCTTTTTGATTAATAAATATTCTGATTGGAAATTGTCTTCTTCATTCCTTAGGCTTCCTCTCTTCTCATTTTCAAGAGCAGGGATTTTATTATGTGAGTCGAGTATAGCCTTACGTGGTCTACCTCGCTTTTTGATTTCCAAATATTTATTTCCTGATTGTTCTTTTGATTCTTCTTCCTGGAGATTTTCTGCAATGGTTTTATTTTCTTCTCATAATTTTCATGTATTTCTAGATTTTGTTTTCTTGGTTTACCTGTTGTTAACATTCCTACCTGCTCTAATATTGTTTACCTTGATAAGGGTGCTGCATGAGCACCGAAAAGTTGGAGCATTTGATGATGGTTGTCCAAATTTGGTCGCTAGATTCTTGGTTTTATTTTCAGGAATTATATACATTAACTTGAGTATTGGACGTTGAATAGGATTTTCAATTTAATTTTAATCTCATTTAAAATTCTTAATTTTTAATTCTTTCTTCACTGGTACTGAATTCATTTGAAAGATTTGTAATGATTTAACTCATTTTATTCAATATTCTTACATTTGGATTTTGAATGCTTACTTTAAAATCGTTAAATAGATGCTCATAGGCAGGTCATAATTTTTTTTCATTGATCATTGTTTTGATTTTTTCTCATTTCTCTTAAAACTTGGATTTTTCCATTATAGGATTGATTTCATTTTCACAATAAATGCTTTTGTAACTCGAACATGTGCTCCCACTTGAAGTTGGTTCAACGTTAGTAACATTTATTTCCGTTTCAGTAATTTCGCTCTTAATTTCTTCTTGATTCAATATTTTTTCTGGATTTTGTATTTCGGGATTTAATCATTCTTCAGTATTTTGAGTTTCTTGATTTAATCATTATTAAGGGTATTGCATTTCTTTATTCAATGATTCTTCAGGATTTTATATTTCTTGATTTAATAATTCTTCGGGATTTCGTATTGCTTGATTTAATAATTCTTCAGGATTTCGTATTTTTTTATTTAATAATTCTTCGGGATTTCGCATTTCTTGATTCAAGAATTCTTCGGAAATTTGTATTTCTTGATTTAATAATTCCTTATGATTTCGTACTTCTAGATTTAATAATAATTCTTCGGGATTTCGCATTTCATTATTCAATCATTCTTCGGGATTTTGTATTTTTGTATTAATAATTCTTTAGAATTTTTTAAATATATATGATTTGCAATTAATACTTTAGTGCCATTAGTTTTTTCGTTATTGTCTGTCGATTTCTGGATAGGGTCTCAGCATTCACATTCATCTTACCAACCTTATAGATTACGTCAAAACCGTACTCTGCTAATTTTAATTTTCACCTTGTTACGCGAGAACAAGGGTCTTTGCCATTTTTGAACCACATTAATGTCTTATGATCGGTTACTAAGGTGAATTTTCTTCCATATAAATAGGGTTGGAAATGGGTTACGGAAAATAAAATAAATTGCTAAAGCTTCTTTCTCGTGGGTATCAAATTTTCGTTCGCTGTCGCTCAAAGATCGTGATGCGAATGCTATTGGCTCATCTTTACCAAGTTTTCCTTAGGATAAAATACCTGCTACTGCATAACCAGAAGCATCAGTTGTTGAAACGAAGGGTTTAGTGGAATCAGGTCTTTGTTATAAGGGTTCTTCACACAATTTATTTTTTAGTGCATTATATGCTTCTTGTTGAGTTTCTGTCCATTTAAATTCTACATCTTTTTTCAATATTTTATTTAGTGAAGCTGAAATTTTTGAGAAGGCTTTTGTGAATTTTCTATAATATCCTGCAAGTCTTACAAATTCTTTAATGCTTTTAGGTTTTTCTTGGGATTGGAAAATTTCTTACTGCTTCTAGTTTTCTTGGATCTGCCCTGACTCCTTTTTTATCAATCACATGTTCAAGATAAACTACTTCTGGACACAAAAATTCACATTTAGCTGGCAAGAGTTTTAAATTTGCTTCTCTTAATCTATTTAAATCAATCATTAAACGTTGAAAGGTTGCAGGTGCATTCTTCAAACCGAAGGGCATGCGGTCGAACTCATAGTGTCCGTATGGTGTTGAAAAAGCAGTTTTGTGCGAGTCTTCCGGACTCATTTTTATTTGATGGAACCAACTGGCCATGTCGAAAACCGAGAAATATTGTGCTTTTCCTAATTGATCTAAGATATCCGTGATATTAGGGAGAGGATAACAATCTCCTACAGTTTGCTCATTTACTTTGCGGTAATCTAAAACCATTCACCATTTTCAATGCCCGTCGGAATCTAGTTTTTTAGGTACAAGAAAAGCAGTTGAATTGTAAGGGGAGTGAGATGGTTTTACTATTTTATTTTTTATTAGTTCATTGACCTGTCTAGTTATTTCTTCTCTTTGAACCTGGGGATGTCTGTATTATCGCGTAAATGTGGGTTGACTGTCGCCTTAGGAATATTGTGTTTTAGTGCGTTAGTTGCTTTAAGAGGTTCGTCTGGGATATGGAAAATGTCTTCATTGTTAATAATAAGTTTTTTAACATGTGTATATTCTTCTTGATTTAATTGCTCTAAGGGTAGTAATTTCTTCCGGTGGGTTTCCTGTCACTACTACGTAGCGTGTCCTCAGTTTGCGGATAGAGGAACGGCCCGTAAGGCTGAACAGCCCTTAAGGTTAACTGCAAATACAAGAATAAGCAGTCGCGGACAGCCGATAGGAACCAGTCGTGTGTGTGGTGAACTCAGCACTGGTAGAAAATAGGTACACGACAACCATGGCTTGGGAGGACTATCCCATTCGCGTTCATACGCAATGGGTGTGTTCTGGCAAGCCGAGGTGCAGCGTGTATCCACCTAGAAACTCTACCCGAACAAACCCTAAAAATCTTGTAAGGGAAAAATCCTGCTACCCCATTGGACACCGCAGCGATGACACTGCCCGCAAGGGATGTGTGGAA
>CAKNYM010043228.1:0-36365 GCA_932195095.1 Andricus curvator
CCACTGCAATAATTTGAAAATTCGTTAAAATCATTCCAAATACCTCAAATTAGTAAGTAAAGTAGTGAGTAATATATATATATATATATATATATATATATATATATATATATAACAATCTATGTGGTGCCTGAAAATAGCCTTGTTCATATAGCGCGTACAGCGAAACGAAAACCGTCAGGGCCGCCTGAACCGTTTCCATAATATTGCACAATCTACTTGACTGAGTAGTAGTGCATGCGTCCCTTCAGAGGCGGCGTCGCAACCGTCTCTCGCCCTGCCCCCTGAGAAACTGTGGGGACCAGCAATTCGTGAGATAGGTGTTTACAGTCAGCAATGGTTTCAAGACGATGATCCGGCAAAAGTCTCGTGCACCCTGAGGACACGGAGCGACCCAAGGACGACCGCCTTCTGCATCTTCCACGCAAGCCTCTTAGCATTTTGTTGACACGCAGGGATGCCTTTCAGGCTATTAACCAGTAAAAGCTTGACACCACCAAGGGCGCTGATGATCGTGACGATTAGCTTGACAAAATATTCCGGGTATAACCGCCGCAACTCCCTTACAACTTCCTTACAATTCCCTCTCTTGCTTTTCATGCTCCTTGGCTATGACGTTTTTGTCAGCTGATGCCGAAAATTTGATAACGAGCATGCTGCGCTTCTCGAAGTCAAGGAGAACTATGTCAGCCCTTGAGTGCGTTACAGAAACAATTGTCGAGAGTATGAAGTTCCAGTATATGCGGCACTTCTCATTTTCGACAACTGACTCTAATTCCATTGGAACGTTCAGCAGAGCGGTATTAGGGCTAATGTCGTACGAGTGACAGATATGGTAATAAAGCACTCTTGATCCCGCATCGTGCCTTTGGATGTAAGTCGTTCCCGCCTGAGTTGGACAACTAGATAGTATGTGTCCTAGATGCTCAGGGTGTGCATGATACGCTCTGCAGCTATCATCGGGAATGTCTTGGCTTTAAATATGGCGACGGTATGCTAGAGTGGAAATGGCACCGTCTTGACATGCCAAAATGAACCCCTCCGTGCCCGCTTTAAATCCTGGTTAATTAAGGAAAGCAAACTGAGGCTCATACGACGTCGACTGATCCCCACATTTCTGTGGAAGATGCCGTGCATCCTCTTGTCGAGGAGCTGTTCGCGGAAGTTTTTCTCCTGTGCTTTCTTAATCCGGTCCTTCAGGAGTGAGTACTCAAGATGGATAAGATTTGATGCACTTTAATCACCCAGCCTCCCCCGCTGCTTTGTACAGAAACGCTCCTTTGCCCACTTCTTCATGCTTTCTGACCATTTTGTGAATAGGGTCTCTGCCATTTGCGACTATATATAACTGTTGTGAAGACATTCAAGATTCAGTATTCCACGGCCACCTTGACGGCGTGTTATGTAGAGTAGCAGCGGAACAGAAGACTTAAGGTGCATGCTTTCGTCCATGTGCATAACCTTTCGTGACCCGATGTCAAGGGATCTCAGCTCGTCCTTCGTTCATGGAACCACTCCAAATGAATGGAGTACTGCTGGGACAGCAAGCATGTCCGTTGCAGATACTTTGTTTCTCGCCGACAGTTCGGAAGGCCAAATCTGCCTCATGAGACATTTGTATCTGCTTCGCAGAGTATCCTTTATAGATGTCACGTCCTGAATGCGGCTCTGTGGCATGCCTAGGTATGTATAGGTCTCTCCAGCGTATATTCTTCGATAATCCCTAGAGCTAGGTGTAGTTGCTCCTTATTTTTAGCATAGATCTTGAGATAATCCAGGTAAAATACATGAATGACCTTATGCTTTCTTTTTCCAGGTTGACCGCCGAAGTATCCTTCGGAATGGCGAAGTGCGGGAGATAGTGGCAACCTCACGATGTGCAGATGAACCTTGAATCTTTCCAACAGACCTGTATATCTGCGGGTCAGCTAAGTCGCCCATCTTTGGAAGAAGTACTGTGCGCCCTTCCACCAACCACTTCGGAATAAGCTCTTCCGACTTTGGGTATGAGGTGAAAATACGGGCCAGATGCTGGCGGGTTGAAGGAAACTTCCTCCACCAGAAGGTCTTGATACCATCTGGTCCCGGAGCAGAATGGTTTTTTATGCCTCTTAATACTTTTTTCACCTCCTCGGTAGCGATAGGTGGGCATTCTGCCTCAGGTGTTATGGTGGGATTGCACAGTTCCTTGAAGCTATTTATGTTCTTTGAGCCTTCTTTAAGTGGATGCTGGACTTCGTAGACGTGTCTCCAAAATGCTTCGACCTCCACTGGTCAGAGAAAAACTGTTGGTATTCTCTGAACCACCTCTCCCTCCGCTGTAGACTTCTCCTAGCGTCAAATAGTACCCGTATTCTGTGAACAATATGCTGCCTGCTGGTCAGCAGCTTTGACTTGTTAAGTGTGTGATAACGGATCCGAATTTCGCGCGCGAACTGTCGAAGCTTGGCGGTGAAATTCCTGCCAGATGTTATGCAGTCAATCACACACTGATTGCAGAATGCGTACTGCCTTCCCCAGCCTATCTTTATTGTGAGTTGGTGCATTCGCCTTTTGGTCTCATGATCAGCCGTTGATTTTGTTCTTCCTCTATGGGATGCTTGTTTGCGATTGATCTTAGTGTCACCTCTGTTTCTCTGGTGACGGCTTGTTCTGGCTGCGGGTGAGTGGGCAGTTCGCTTATATAACCTCTTTTCCGGAGTTCCTTGGCATGGTTTTGCAGACGTTGACGCAAAAAGTGCGAGAGCTCTGGGTGTTTCTCGCACCACGGAGTCTTCAGTCGTGCCACATAACCTTCTCGTTCAGGGGCTATACTGGTATGTACATTGTCGGGAGCCCTGCGCGTTCGATTGTTTTTAACTGCACTTACTACAACTATGTTTAGTGTTATCATTGTTGTTCTCACGAGTAGGTAGGGAAAGGGTTCTTTCATCCTTGTAGCCATTCAGCATTTCAGTTCATCCATTCAGCTTTCGGCACGTTTGTTACGCCTCCGCTTGGGGGTTAATTCCTTCGGTTTGATTCCAGAGGAATCGTAACCGAAAAAAATATGATAAAATATATATTGAAGAAGATATATATATATATATATATATATATATATATATATATATATTAGAGTGGTCCAAAAAAAGCAACTGTTTAAATGTTCATGGGCGACTAGAAATTCGTATAGCCTAGGCCAAATTGAAATATGCCTATTTTTTTGTTTTGTTGTAAAGTCATTTTACAGCTCGCCAAAAACAATTGTTCCTCTTATGGAGTTCAACACGTAAAAATATTTACCATAGACAAATGTTTAAAAAAACTGAGAAAAACCTGATAATTTTACTTTAAGTTCGCCCGTAGGTTAACAGGTGAAGCCTTTTTGGAGAGTGCAATAAACTGCGCAGAGTCGAATTTTTTTGGTATATAATAAAACATACAATAAAACAATAACACCTCAAGTCTCAAGTGATAAAGTTTTAGAGTGCAGACCTCTAGGTAGAAAAAAGTGATAATAACAGGAATGAAGAGGGGATCAGTGGTCAGAAGGCAGGTAGGTGAATCCTTACAGTGAATTTAAATTTTTATAATTTTAACATTACTTTCTCAAAAATTTTAAAAACATTTTAGCGAGCTGAAAAAGGACTCTACAGAAAAACAAAAAAATAGGCATATTCTGATCTTGCCTAGGATATACGAATTTCCAGTCGCCCATTGACATTTATACACTCACTTTTTATGGACCACTTTATTATTTATATACATACATACACACACATATGTATATACGCTCCATGGGAAATAGAGTCATTGTCCAAAACAAGAAGTGCCAAATTTTCTGGAACTAAGATTTTCGGACAGGAGTCTCCGTTGCACACTCGAGGCCTGACATTGTTCTCAAAGACTTCGAGCAACGAACTATATTTGTGATCAAATTCTCGGCTCCGTCCGAATACAACATTACTGCCAAGGAAAAAGAAAATAAGGAGAGGTATCAAGACTTTAAAAGGGAGCTGCAACGACTGTACCCAAAATATTTGGTACAAGTAATTGTCCTTGTGATAGGTGCTTCCGGAAGTGCGAACCTATCACTGGTTCGTAACCTTAAAGCCATACCCGCCTGCCAAAAATATGCCAAGCAACTTGCGAGATGGATGCAGAAACCTGTCATCCTTGGGTCGCTTCGTGTCCTCAAGACACACGAGGTTCTCGCCGGCCTGTCGTTGTGATCTCATCGTGCCCTGTGACCACCCATCTCACGGTTGTGAGACGTGGCCATAAGTGTGATCTACCGCGGTTCTACTGGGAGCCGGTGTCATTTTTAGATGGCAGGTGCTCTTAGTGGGACCCTGCGGTGGTTGTGTAGCCCTGTTTTAAATTAAATATATATATATATATATATATATATATATATATATACCAGATAATAAATTTATTTTTATTATTGAATATTAATTTGTATTATTATTGTTAAACAAAAATACTATAAATGAAGAGATTTTACTGCGAAAAAGGCAAAATCATGCAACAAAATGTCAAGCAGAAGATTAAAAGAAAGCTGAGCGCAATAAAAAAAGAAACATTAGCAATATAGATTAACTTTTACTTTACTATTATATTTCGCAATACTTCGTTGTAAGCACAATAAATAAGATACTATATTTTATTTTCACTGTTTAATTTTCGAACTGTTATATTCTCAATAATTCAATTTAATTAATTAAAATAAAAGATGAAGCATCATGATTTAAGGGGTTAACCCTACTTGCAAATTTTGAAAAATTCGATTTTTGGGTTTTGACATTTTCTGAAAGTACATCATTTGAAAAATATTTTCTGAAAGTCTTAATGAAATCTGAATGAAATTGTAGAAGTTATTCAGTCGGAAGCGTAGGCGGGTCCGTCTAGGCCACTGATCTATATACTAACTGGATAGCGTATAGAACACGATTTTCACGTATAGAAAAACGACGCCATTTTGAGCATAACTACACTGGTTCGGGAAAGTTCGTGACTTGTTCGGCACTATTCGGCAACATTTGTCTGCCGCGAGGACGAACGTTCTCGAACAGTTGCATGCAAATAGTATTTAAAACTTTAAATGCGTTTTTCTCGAAACGATGTTTTCAAAGTCGGTGAGCAAGATTTATAGAAAACCGCTTAAACGATCATTTCCAAAGTTGGCAGCCTTTTCTGTGATATGAAAAAGCAGTCCTTAATCGAAGGAATTTTTTTTTCATCGAAAACTTTTTTTTTTATTTTAAAAACGAATGTGTTTTTTTTGACAAAAATCGATTTCTCAACTTTGACTGGCCGCCATTTTGTAAAAAATTTTTTTGTCCAAATCCTTCGGTTAAGGACTAGAAAAACTTATAATTTATTGAAATATTTTTGATTTTCCCATTTCAAATGATCGAGTCCTGAGCAGTGTTGCTCACCGCAATACACCTTCAAAAAATCATACTACGGTGTATCAGTAGTAACTCATGAAATAATGTGTATTCTTAAATGAAAATTAGTGTAAATTAGGTTTATATGATACTCTTTCAAATATACGAACTTTGACCAAAAAGTATTTTTTCATTTTTTCAAAAAAAAAAATGGATAAAATTCACTTTTTTATTGCGTTGTAAGTAGGGCTAACCCCTTAAAATTTAGTTATAAAGTTCAGAATTTTTCAAAAAATGTCCGCTTCTTTCTTTGCAGACACTCTTTATATATTTCTAATCAAGGAGATAGTGATTTACACACTATTAGAAAGTATCCTGAGCATTAAAAAAGAAAAAACAACTTATGGACTCATTAATTTCAATATTTTGTGCGTCCTCGAGTTGTGCATAGAGGGTCCCTGTACCAAGGGTTTCTACTAAATATGGTTGCAATAATTAATAGGCAGTCGCGGACAATTGTCCCGGAATGATCCCGAAGGAATTTACCTCCAAGCGGAGGCGTAACACCCGTGCCAAAAGCTGAATGGCACCTGCGTGAGGTGTCTTAAACGGTGACTCCGGGATACCGGGCGGCCTCTCTAGAGTATGTAGCCTTATCCTTGCTTGCAGAACTGTACAAGGATGGACAAACCCTTTCCCCGGCTGCTCGTGGTAACAAAAATGACACCACCAAACTACCAAAAAGTTGTTGATGCCGTTCAAAATGATCGAACGCGCAGGACACCCAACAATGGGTCGGCAAACAGTGCCGAGCACCCTAGAGTTTGTGACCAGGCTTGGTCTCAATGGACAGCCACTAGAATTATCGCTTTATACTTAATTAATTAGGGAGGGCGCCAGCCGCCACAAATTCGCTAGCGACGGCAAAAGTTACTTTAATCTTCAATTAATTTAAATCCAGAATTATTAGGACAGATTTAATAAGATCGATTTTTGTTGTTGTTAAATCACCACAATTTTATTTTAACCGGAAACTTTAAATCTTGCCAGCTAGGATCACTACGAGGCATGGCTCCGAAATATCTACAGGGAACGTGAGGTTGTTTCAATAGTAAAGAATTATCGAGACCAGATTCTTTAAACCAAGTTTTTAAACATTTTTATTTTAAATCGCGGGAACTTAGAACTATACGGTATAGTTCCATTACAGACACATGAGTATACATCTACATATAGCGAACCAGGAATTCCGAATAGCACATTTGACGGGATTTTACCAAGCTTGTAAAATTTTATCGAGACAACAGTTATTTGCGTATCCCCTGAAACTCCGAAATCCCTTACTCGCCCCGATAAACACTCAATCGTAGGGTTTAACTAACACAAGAAAGAAGAGTTAACGTAGTGACAGAATTTGTAATACGTATTTCCTGAAACTCCGAAATCCCTTTCTCGCCCCAATAATCCAACAATTATAGGATTTAGTTAACTCTGAAAGGTTGACGCTATAATAATATACATTATTTACCGAGAAGCCTAGTGAGAAATCGCGCACAATTCGTTTAAATTAAATCACCCGAGAAAATTGTGATAGCCGCGGAAACACTTAATGGAGGACGAAGCGTGAGGGAGTTTGCCACGAGGTACATTTCGCACCTTCCAAAACTCTAATTTTAGGCCAACCCCGTCACTCTCGCCAAAAATTAAAATCACTAACCTTCAAACCTTCCTCTGCGGACATCTTAATTCGGTAATTTATTAAATCGTACAATATAATTTAAGAATTCTATCCTTTGTCAGACGGACGCAGCCGTACCTGTCGATTCGCAGACCAAGAGTGAGGTTAATCACATCGCCCTGAACCTTGCCAGCTATCGAGATTTCGATAATCGATTCTTGCCTAACCTGTTACCCAATCCCGTCTCGCTGAGTAGTCACGTGACAATTTTTGGTCGATCTCGAGAGTCGGAAGACTCGTGCTTGTTCGGAAATGCACCCCGAGAAATAGCTAATTTTAAATGGTTAACATCCTTTCTCTTAGTTACTTTGCTCAAATTATACACAAAATTATCTAGTGTAATTTTACATAGGTTGGAGTGCATTTCGGTGAAAGAGTAGCACTTTACATCGAGATACATTGACCGATTTTAGCACGGGGCACCGTGCGGAGTATGAATTCCTAGAGAGGTAGATCTTCGGAAAGTGACGGTGGCGCAGACAACTAGATTGGGCGGGAGTTCAGGTTCCATTTGAAATCGGTGAATTCGTAATTCTCTCCGTGACGCCTCCATCTCGATTTGATTTTTCTTTATTTTTCGATCGGGTTGCTCATTCTAAAACCCAGAATTAGTTTAATTTCTCATTTATGTAACGGGTGAAAAACACCACGTTACAAGTTCAAGGTGCTGAAAATAATGTAAATGGAAACACGACGACGAAACAGCGAAACGCTTAGATTGAGTGAACGAATAACCTCAAGCTAGACTGCTACGATTCCAGCAGTATCCTTGTTTACGGAGGCTTAATGGCGCGTATGCACACTATGTGGTGCCAGAAACTCCAAGAGCTTCACCATGTTTCGCATCATTAATTGCGAAATCAATTCGCCTACCTCTCGAAAAAGGGATATGTACGTGGAAAGCTTCTTCAACCACTGTATGAATAAGCCGCAGACGAAGAGAAGGAAGCGACATTAAGACTAACAGTGGAAAGCAGGAACCTCCTGAGAGATGATCGTGATTTTACGACAAGAAGGAACATTAATATCTAGGTTTCTCTTAAATGCCAAGACCTGGCTGAAATGGATGCCTCCCTTCGTAAGACAATCTTGGAAGAGACCAACCTCTGAACCATCAATTGTTCAGTTTATGGTGCTGCGAGAGCTTTGGCTGATTCAAATCGAAGACTAGCACCGACGATGAATCAAAAGACAAAAAGACGCTTGCATCAACTGAACACGAAGATTGGTTGGGCAACACAAAATGCATCCCCTTTTAGTGTGCTATTGGATACATAGCATCTGGTAGACTCTTCATGAAAATAATTTGAAAGTTCGCCCATGAACTGAGAATCGACCATCACAAACTGAATAAGTCAAAGCTGCTGACAAGCAGGCAGCATATTGTTGGAAAAATACGGGTGTTGTCTGACGCAGGGAGGAGAATACAGAAAAGAGAGAGATGGGTCAGGAAGAATCAACAGTTTTTTGCTTAGCAATCGCGCCTCTTCAGCGATCTCCCTGTTTCTGTCAAAAATCCACCCAAGCCCAACGAGGTAGAGACTTTTTGTAGAGAGGTATTCGAGATCCCGAAAACACTGAAGTTGAAAGAAGATACTGATAATATCATCCGCTTCAAGGAGTTTTATCAAGTTTTTATTAAGAACATCTGGTAGAAAAAGTTTACTTCTACACGCCAACATCTGCCCGCATATTCAGCTCCTATTGAAGTCGGAAACGTCCTTTCCGCAGTCGCTGGTATTAGGACGCACTATACTCCTACCGAAAAAAGGCGACTTGTCCAAACCAGGGAATTACAGGCCAATAGTGTGGAGAGAGATGTAAGAACAACGTGGCTCGAAAATAGGTGTAGCAGGCTGCGTAGAGAATCTGCTAATTGACAGGTGCGTCTGCAAATACGGAGCAGCCCATCAGGGCGTCCTATCAATGGCTTGGATTGACAACGAGAAAGCTTGCTATTCAAACTCTCATAGACTTATTATCTGTCAGTTGGAAAACTTGAAGGTTAATCCACACATACTGAGATGCACAGAGAGATTAATGCCCCTTTGAAAAACTAGATCTGCTATCTCATCTGGAAATTATCGTGTGGCAAACTTCAACTTGCTTTAAATATCGTCAAGGAGTACACAGGAGAGGTATATATGGACTTTGGATTGGTCAAGTATGTCAAGATTATTCTGAAGAAAGGAAAGACGACTGGTGTTCCCGATGACCCTGAGCTTGTGAACGTAAATATTATTAGACATCTTAACATTAGAGAGACCTATACATACCTGGGCGTGCCTTTGCGCCGCATTCAGGACGTGACATCAGTGAAAGAGTTTCTCCGAAGCAGATACAAGTATCTTCTTCGACAGAGTTGGTCTTTAAATCTGTTGGCGTTGAACAAGGTACTGCGACTAACATGCTTGCCGTTCTGGTTCTACTCTACTCGATTCAGGTGGTTCAATGCACGAAGAACGAGTTGACGGACCTTGATATCGCCACGCGTAAGATCATACTTTAAAAATGGTCAGGAAACGCGAGATGATTGGCGAAGGAGCGTTCCTTCACAAAGCCGCAATAAGCAGAGGTTCAAAATTCCCTCCAACAGCTACTCGACATGAACATACACGGAAACTTTTACAGAAATGTAGAAAATCAGTCCTTATCAGAGGAGCAAACTGCTGCTTTCCTCAGATCACCAGGACTTAATTCAGGTATAGGGGATTTCATTTTCGCATGCCAAGATGGTATCATGTTACCGTGACCGCATTTGGCGTCAAGAAGTTCCCTGCAATAGGCTCAGAGCGTGTCATGCACACGCTGAGATCCTACAACACATACTATCTAGGTGTCCCACTTACGCGGGAACGACGTATCTCTATAGACATAAGGCGGCCATGAGAATTCTTTTTTACCACCTTTGTCGCTCTTACGGTAATGGCCGCAATTCTGCCCTGCTAAACGCTCCGATCGAGATGAAGTCAATTGTCGAAAACGACAAGTGCCAAATTTTCTGAAACTACGACTCTCGGACAGCAGTCTCCATTGCACGATGATCAGGACGATCAGCTTAACAGAATATTTCGGATTTAATCGTCGCAACTCCTTTGTAAGATCTTTATACCTCTCTTTCTTTTCATTCTCCTTGGCTACGATGCTTTTGTCAGCTAGTGCCGAAAATTCGATAACGAAAATGGTTCGCTTCTCGAAGTTAAGGAGAACTATGTCAGGCCTTGAGTGCGCTACAGAAACAATCGTCGAGAATATGAAGCTCCAGTATATGCGGTACTTCTTATTCTCGACAATTGACTCTATTTCCCTAGGAGCGTTTAGCGGAGCGGTATTAGGGCTAATGTCGTAAGAATGACCGAGATGGTAATAAAGCACTCTTAGTGCCGCATTGTGCCTTTGGATGTAAGTCGTTCACGCATGAGTTGGACAACTAAATAGTATGTGTCCTAGAGAAATGGCTTAGCTTAAAATGTAGCGACGGTATGCTAGAGTGGAAACGACACCGTCCTGACATGCCAAAATGATACCCTCCGTGCTCGACTTCAATCCGGGTGATTTAAGGAAAGCAAACGTTAGCTCATACGACATCGACTGATCGTCCACATTTCTGTGGAAGATGCCGTGCACCCTCTTGTCGGGTAGCTGTTCCAGGAAGTTCTTCTCCTGTGCTTACTTAATCCGGTCCTTCAGGAGTGAGTACTCGAGATGGATAAGTTTTGATAAATTTTGCTCACCCCTGATATTGAAGTCAAGGCCGAGGGTTTCAGCAGCCTCCTCCACTGCTTTGTACAGAAACGCTCCTTTGCCTACCTCTTAGTGCTTGCTGACCATTTTAAGAAGAGAGTCTTTTCCAGGTGCGACTATATGTGCTGTGCCCAGAATAATCCTGTTGTGAAGACATTCAAAGATTCAGTATTTCGCGACCTCCTTGACGGCGTGAGATGTAGAGTCGCGGAACAGAAAACTCAAGGTGCATGCTTTTATTCATGTGCATAACCTTTTGTGATCCGATGTCAAGGGACCTGAGCTTTTCCTTTGTCCATGGAACCACTCCAAATGAATATAGTACTACCGGGACGGCAAGCATGTTCGTTGCAGATACTTTGTTCCTCGTCGACAGTTCGGAAGACCAAATCTGCCAGATGAGACGCTTGTATCTGCTTCGGAGAAAATCCTTTATAGATGTCATGTCCTGAATGCGGCTCTGTGGCACGCCCAGGTATGTATAGGTATTTGCAGCGTTAAGGTGGCGTATAGCGCTTCCTTCGACGAGCTCAGGATCTTCAGGGATGCCATAAAGTTTTCCTCGCTTCAAATAAACCTTGGCGCATTTTTCTAACACAAATTTCATTCCGATCTCCTGAGTGTATTCTTCGACAATCCCTAGAGCTAGGTGTAGTTTCTCTTTATTTTCTAGCGTAGATCTTGAGATCATCCATGTAAAATACATGAGCGACCTTATGCTTTCGATCTCCCGGTTTGCCGCAATAATGTGAGGCAAAACAGGAGAGGGCTCATGGTATCGCCCTGAAGGACACCTCTCTGAAAGGTGACGGTGTTAGTTGCCACACGATGTTTTCTAGATGAGATAATAAATCTAGTTTTTCAAAGCAGCATTAATCTGTCCATGCACCTCACGATGTGCGGATGAACCTTTAAGCTTTCCAACAGAGATGATGAGTCTATGGGTGGTTGAAACGAAAGTTTTTCGCTAATCCATCCAGGCCATCGATCGGAAGCGCTGGTAGGATGCTGCGTCTTTGCAGATATATCTATCGATGAGCAGGGTCTCCCGACATCCTGCTACGACTTTGTTTGAGCCGCGTTATTCTTACATTTCTCGCCACACAGGTCCGATTGTGCGAAACAATCCTATTATTTAGGATAGCTGTGAAGATCTTATACAGTGTGTTCAGACAAGTGATTGTCCTATAATTCTCCGGGTCAGCTAAGTTGACCATCTTCGGAAGGACCACTGTGCGGCCTTCCACCAACCACTCCAGAATAGGCTCCTACGAGCTTGGTCTGAAATTTGAACAATTCCAATAGAATGTAACGAAACATTTTTTTTCATTTAAGTTCATTTTATAAACATTTGGATAAACATGAGAACACATTTAAACACATTAAAATGCATTATAACTATTTTGTATGAGCTATATTAGTCTCTTTAGTTGCTGGATATGAATATTAAATAACATTATTTTTTCGTTTTAAATAAAATAATATGATGAAAAATCTGGAATTATACTTCGATATCTTTTGTGCTCTGTTCAGATTTAGCTTCTTTCTTTTCTGCAAGATTTATAAAAAGTTAATGAGAATTTCAAGGACAAAGTAAGAGAACCACTACTATGTTGCCAGGCCTCGGACTCACTTCAGTGATAAAAAATAGTGTCAATAATGGAAGAAATTAGTTTATAATTTTTTTTACATATTAAGCCGCGGCAAGGTGTTAAGAATTCTTAAAATCTTAAAATCTGGTATGAAACCTCCTCCGGAATTCCCAAAAATATTTTAAAATTCGTTATAGAACACTTAAGTTGTTTGAAATATGTTTAAGTTAATAGAAATATCTTGAAATCTTTTA
This sequence comes from Andricus curvator, assembly GCA_932195095.1. Classification (NCBI taxonomy): domain Eukaryota; kingdom Metazoa; phylum Arthropoda; class Insecta; order Hymenoptera; family Cynipidae; genus Andricus; species Andricus curvator. The sequence continues at coordinate 12,704 of CAKNYM010043228.1, forward strand.
ATTTCTTCTGAAATCTTCACAAACCCTATGAATCTTGCAAAGTTCCTTGAAATCCATTGAATTGACACAAAACTCGATTGAAATCTTGGGGAAAATCCTGAACGCTCTAATTTCTTAAGAAATTCCTTCGAAATTTCAAAATTCTTAAAATCCCTTAAAAATTTTTTTAATTCCTTCAAAATCCTTCAAATTTTTGAAACCCTCCAAATTGATGTACGCTCAATAATTGAATAGTCAACCCTTCGCAATAAATGAATTAATTTAATTTAAAAGTATTCTACATACATTCTTGTACATTACTTCAGTCAATCAACGAAGTGGTTTGGAAATATTTGTAAAGGTTTAGTGAAAATATAGTTGTATGGGGTGGGGGGGTTAATTGTGAAAAGACAGTGACATTGGTGTCACATTTTGTTTCAAAATAGGTGCATCGCTTAAAAAAATGTCCAAAGGGTTAATAGAGTGGCGTGATACCGAGACCTGGAATGCATAAAAAATGTACTTACTTAGAATTTATGTGTATAAAGTTCGGCGAAGAACGCCGATATATTGACTTAAGTAATAACCAACACGTTTCTGTCTGAAAGTCATCTGCTCCGGAAACCTTTGCCTTCCTCAATCGTCTATCGAAGCAATAGGCGGATAGGCGCCCAAGATTTTCGTTTTTGAGGCCTCTGATGTTAACTCTTAGTCAAATGTCCTTGTACGTGGTCACTGGACTTTTGAGAAAAGTGGCCACGCTACAGTAATTAAAAAAAAATTAACAATAATGGCAAAATACAGCGGCATCGTTTTTTTTTCATATGTTCTTGAAGATGAGTAAAATAATATAGCTCATCCTCAAGGACCCTTTTTTTCTCTGGTGTGAGGATCTTTCTCGGAGATCTTCCAGGTCTTGACGCTTCTTTCGAGCATACCAAAGATATTATTTTATTGATTTTTGAATATCTTTAATTTCAATCTTTAAGTGAACTGATTTTTGTGTACATTAATTTTTAAATTAAAACATTAAGGCCATGTTATACATTAGTAACGTGACCCAGCGAGTCCTGAGATCGATATTTATTGTCCCATATTTAAAAATAAAAGTTAAAATAGAGTGGAAAAAATTTGGGAAAATATTAATAAATATAAAAGGACAGTGTATGGTAAAGCATAGAGTTGGGGAAGAGAAAAAAGTTATTATTGGAATAACAAAAATATCGACCGGCAATCAAGCGATCTGCATTATCAACAGTGCTGACACCATGGATATATCAAATATCAATTTGTTTATTTGCACCGAACCAGCAAATATTATCAAGTGTAATTTTTGCAACCGATGTTTGCATCATTTTCCTCAAGGCATGTGAGCCAGAACCTCAAAAATGTTTCATTGGGAACATTGAAAGTTGGTTACAGAGTTCTACAGCACGGTCGGTATTTTTGTGAATTTCCTTATTCATTAAATTTTTTCTTCAACATTTCGAGCCAAATGTTGTATACAAAAGCAGATTACGGTTTCCTGATGCTTTCCCCAAAGTTTGAACTCGATCTCTCATTTTGGGTGGACATGAGATGTTGCACAAAAAATGCCGATATTGCTTCGGTTTTCATTTCTTCAAAAATTTTGTTTTCTAAATTTCGAGCCAAATATTGTATACAAACGTACATTATTGTTTCCTGAGGCTTTCGCCAAAATTTCAACTCGATATCTCATTCGTTGTGGACGTGAGTTGTTGCAAAAAAATTATCGATAATTTAGGTCACGTGACTCATGTATAACATGGCCTTAATATTGAAACATTTTGACCTTAAAGGGTGAATATAAATCGTACCTTGTCGTCAATCTTCTGACGCTGGTGTATATTTTTGGTTTGTTGTGATTGGGTAACAGGGTCCACCGTGTGCATACTTTTAAAGGTGGGAAACCTATGCCGCGAATTTCTTTCTTCTTTTTCAGAAATTTTATTTTCTAAATCTTTAAGGCTTTCTGCAAACGAATAATTGAAATGGGAAAAACTAAGCACCAAACAGTGAAAACAAGACTCAAACACATATTTTATACTAAAGTAAAAAAATGTAAAAATTAAAAAAAAAATACCCAAAAATGATGTACCTGAAAATTTGAATGTTCAAATGAATGAAATGAGAATAAGTAAATTTTTTTGTACATTAGTCTCGCACAATTACTTCAGGTAGGCGTAGAAATAAATGTTGATGTTATTTTCTAGATCTATTCTGCATTTTTATAAATACTTCGTAAGAGCCGATTTTTGAAAAAGAGTAAAATGTTTTTTATTTAATTAATAAAATGGAAAAATAATAATTTTTGAACATTAAGGCCTCATATTTTGTTCAAACTGATGATTGCAATTGCTCAAAAATGTTAGACATCAGTAAAACTATTTTCTAAGAATGGAAATCCGTCACAGAATTAATCCTTGCGGATTCACTCGTGGTTTCCTTGTCCAAAAATAACCCGAGGAATTTCTCGAGGATTCTTTCAATAGTTAAAGAAAATTATACTTACTGTTCAAGAGAAGAATTTGAGCCTTGTGTTCTAAACCGTCTTCTCCCTTGAAGTTATGGAATTTTGTTTTATCGTAGTAGTTTTCATCTTCTGGTTCAAATTGGCCCACGTCCGTTATTTCACATGTATATGCAATTTTTTAGTGTTGCAAAAACGTAGGTAAGCGTGTGTAATCGACATGTTGTACACCACAATTCCGGTTACCGTTTTCTAGTTCAAAAACGCAGTCACGTACACCAACCGTCATTAATCGATCGAATGTTCACGAATATCCCAAAGTACTACTAAATAAAGTTTCGCTGATGTATAGGGTACTAGGAGAAATTTTGATTGGACTGGCTGATACGCCCGGAAGGAAGCGACCAATCGGGTACGCTAGAAATTTGCAATGGGCATTCGTAGCCAGGGTTCTACAGTTACGCGTAACTCAATGTTTTCTTAGGGTTGCCATGTCCTGCCATGTCCTGTCAGGAAGGTTGGGCCTGTGACGTCATGTTGCACAGCCTAATTCCCAAGAGAATTCCACAGAATTCCACAGAATTCTATAGACATCTATAGAAGCGCACGCGATCGAACAGTTCATTTATTGTTTGTTTTTGGTTTTGTATTATGAAAAAGTTCGTGGTTTTTGTTTAACCGCTATAATAATGAGTGCTGATGGTGAACTTCGTCGATCAACTAAGCGATCTTATAAACAATACCTCGACAATCCTGAAGCACGTGTACCGGTATCAACAATATATCACATTAGAAAAAAAAAAATCTGCCCGCTTCGCGGGCACATTCTCATGGCGCGCTTCGCGCACGGCTCGCTTCGCTCGCAAGTTTGAGCGCGCCTAGGGCGCGCGACTGTTGGATCTCGCGCTTCGCGCTCGATCATATATTTATCTCGCGCTTCGCGCTCGATTATGTATTCACCTCGCGCTACGCGCTCGGGCGTATTTGCATCGCGCTTTACGCTAGGCTCCTCTAGATTTTTGAACTTCGTGTTCGACTTCGATGAAAAGAAAAAGTTTGTTTGCAAATATTATAAAATTATCAAAACCTCTACATATTAAGTGATTGTTAAATTTGCTTTTATTTTAGACTGAAAAGGAACTTTATTTACTCAAGGTTCTATCGACCTTAAGGAACACATTCTCATCCAGACACTCGCGCTTCGCGCTCGATATTTGATTTGAAAATCATTTGAACCGTATGATAGAAACAAAAAAGTTTGAGCGCACTTACGGCGTGCGATTTGGTAAATACACTGAGCGCGCACTTTGTGCTTCGTGTTATATGTTCTTCATATACAAATTACTAAATTTGTATTTGATTTCAAATGAAAAGTAATGATATAATTCAGGCGACAAATTTTATTAGTTAACAGTTTATTTTAGCTTGTGCCGTTTATCAAAAAAGTTAATTTTTTCATTTTGAATATATTCTTACCACAAAAATTGATTACGGGTGTGTAAGTCTTTTTTTAATGCACAATTTTTGTTCATTTATATGTTTTCATACCTTGCATTGTTTTTTCAAAAATTTGATTTTTTTTACTGTCAATGTTATTTTCACGAATAAAACAAAAACCACGCATCCTATCGAAACATGAGTCACAATAAATTTGTACCTCTTCCTTGGATGAACAAATTTTGTTTCAGTCATTTTTTCGTAGCTGGTAATATTCGTCGGAAAATTTGATTTTTCTATTTTCCATGCTGTTTTTTACGAATAAAACAAAAACTGCGCGTCATATCAAAAAGTGAATGATAAGAAATTTGTAGATCTTTTTTAGGTGCACAATTTTGGTGAAATGATCTTTTCTGGTATCTTGCATAGTTTTACAGCAAAATGGCTTTTTTGATTTTTCATTAATTTTTTGTGCGATCAAAATTTGAATTTTTTATTTTTCGAAAAATTCAAAAAGTTGTTATGAAAATATTATAGGGTGTTCAGGAATCAACGTTTTTCTCCTCGTGACTTTTTTTCATATCGTGCGTTTTTCGGCTTAAAATGTTCATTTTCGTTTGTTTTTGGGAATTTTGAAAATGCTATAACTCCAGTAATTTTTTTTTTATCACAAAAAGTCATAAGAATATTTTGTTCGTCATTTTGCGTACTACTAATAACCGTACATAGAATTTTCAAATCTTCCAAAAAAGTGGTCTCAAAAATTTTCAAAATGTGCTCACTTTTTGGATTTTCATCCAAAATAGCTGGTTAACGAACTCGTTCTCTATTTTCCGTCCATAAAAAAGTGTGCCAAAGCTCAATCAAATCTGATCATTTTTTCGAAAGTTATCGTGGCTACAGACAGACAGACAGACTACAGACTACAGACAGACAGACACCTTCGTAAAAATCGTTTTTTCTGACTCAGGAGGTCTCAAAACGTGGAGATTTGATGAAAACCGACTATGTCAAATTTTACATAAAACCAATACCTTCTCATTAGAATGAGAATGTAACAAGTTCAACCTTCTGGTTCCAGGGAAGAAGAAAACGTGAGTACTCCTTCGTCCAAATATTTTTTATATCAGTGGATTCTTAAAAAAAGGAAAATCAAATGCACACAATGCCAATCTTGAGCTTATATTTTTATTAATGGAGAGTAAATGGACCATCGAGCGTAACAGACTCTCTGTATACACTGTTCGCCATCTCTTAATATTAAAACATAATTTGAAAAACTTTTCATGATAAGATTTTTATCAGTATTTATTAAAGCCCGAAAATGTAGATTGTCTCGGGAAAATTGGAAGTTCCAACAAATATACTTGATGTTTGTAATGTAATATGTAATTGTCAATCATTGTTTAATTAAATTTTTCAATTAAAAATTCAAACAGTTTTAATTATTGAACTAAAAAAATATGGAAAATTATTAATTCATTTTAGGTTAGGTTATTTTAGCCTAGGTTAAGTTACGTGTCCTAATTTTTAGTCTTTGGCGTCTGCTAATCCTAATCAGCGACTTACTGTTTTTTTACTTTTTAATTAGAAGCATTTAAAGTTCAATATTTTTAGATTAAAATATAAAAAAATCATTTTATTGTAAAAATTCGAAATTTTAGAAATATATTTATAATTGAAAGCATTAATATGCTGTTGAAATGTTCGTATGATAAATCCTTGTAAATTGAATGATTTCAAATTCAAAACCACAGTTCAGAAATTTTTAGTTTCAAGCATTCAGTAGTATACCATTAGGCCATTTCCCTTTCAGGGTAGGCGTGGCACTACCCGATTCGGGTAGTGTTTCTAGGTTTATAGTTTCTTGTAGTAAATAACTACAAGTGTGGGCTCACCACACCCACGATGTGCCAACAGCATGCAGTATTCTCCAAATGGTCACCCATCCCAGTACTAACCGCGCCCAACGCTGCTTAACTTCAGTGATCCGACAAGAACTGGTTTTTTAAGCGTGGTATGGCTGTTGGCCATTCAAGCATTCAGTATTTCAAAGAAATTAAATTTGAAACGTTTTAAGTTTGAACCCTTGAATATTGTACAAATTAAGAATCTTAATAAAAACTCTAGTACCTGGTCAATTTAATACGAAATTAATTTCAATTAATATAATATATCATTTAAATTCACTTGAAGGTGGTTGAAATCACGGTGGACTTTGTTAAATTCATTTTCACTTCAACTGAATTGAAGGCAAATTCAATCCACTCTGCTCTTTTGAGCATAATTGGAAAATTTTACTACGTACAATCCGAGATCTCTAATTGTATATTAAATTATAAATAAAATCCATTCTGTATAATGTTTCAGGTCAAAAATTACTAAATATTATGAGGCTTTGTGTACATAAATATCCCGAACACTGGGAAATTCATTTCCAGTTCTGAATTCGGAGTGGCTGCAGTATTCAGCACTAAATTAGCTCTGAATTCCTGTGAAGGAGAAACATTGATTCACTTAGTTCTTCTAGAAATAAGCGCGTGGAACTTGCAGCTTGACTTTCAGCTAGCAGCGATATTAGATATTGAGAAATATACAATTTCGGATTTAAATGGGAGGCCACTATTGTAATTAAATGGAAAACTATCTAAAACTCATTGATTAACAACAGGAACGAACAGTACTTGTTTTAAAAAATAATCAAGATTGCGCATGAATCAAGTGTGAAGTTATTAGGAAGCACTTAAATTATTTTCTTTACGTCTGAGCACTTAAACATTTCTTCTAAATATTCCAGTATCTGTCCTCATGTGTTTGTATTAATTTCATCCATGTTTTTAAAGACTGTTATTATTCGTAATTCCTTTATTCACAAGAAAAAAAAAATTATTTTGCAAGCAACCTTAAAATAACGTCCAATAGGTACATAATATATAGGGTAAAAATGATTAATATATTATTTGTATGCAAAAAATATTAAATCTTACTTAAGAAGGGGTGGGGGGAAGCTTACCATCATCTTGCGAATCCTTACAAGGGGGAGGAAGGGGGTCTACAATTGAAAAAAATCTTCCTTATATTATTATTGTACGCTTCCATATACTTTAAAAAAAACATCACGTGCGTCCTAAACTACGACCCAAGACAGATTTATGTGTAAACATCTTCGGTAAACGTTAACTGAAATTGAAATCTTACACAAAGCAAATAATAACTCACGCGCATGTAGGAGTATAAAAATTTATTTTATATGTAATGTCGTGCAAAAGTTTCTGGACATCTATTTTCTGGACACCCTAGTTTTAATAATAATAAACTGTAGATTTTCTCTCAATTATTGCATAAAAGGTGATCAAAGTACCCGTTTTATGGGCATAAATGAAAGCCAGTATGTGTTAATTTTATTAGAAGTTGTTTGAAAAAACGTCAAATGTTAATGTTTCCGAAAAATATCAATAAATTCGGAAATAACCAATTTTTTATTGTTTTTGGGCTAATTTTGAAGATAATTTTCTCCATGTCTGTTAGAATACTGTTCTATTAATTTGTTTTAATTCAGTTATGAAAACCTGACTTTATATCAATATTGATAAGTTCTTTAAATTAAGCCTAGGTTTTGATTGCATCGAAGGAAAAATTCTAGAAATATCTTATCAAGTCACTAAAATAATGCAGAACATTATCTTTAAAACTAGTGCAACGAGATTAAAAAATATTAATTGCTTATTTAATTATTATTAACATTTTTCGGAAACATTAAAATTTGTATTTTTTTTTAAACTTCTAATAAAATTAATATATTGCTTTCAATTTAAGACCATTAGGCGTATAATTTTATCAGGTTTCGTGTGGTAATTGGAAGTAAATTTAGAGTTGAATATTTTTAAAACTAGAGTGCTTTTATAAAGTATTGAAAAAGATATGTCTAGGAACTTTTGCATAGTAGTGTATTACATTCTCTTATAAACTATCCAATGTAGGTATATTCTATTTCTGTAAAATTAAAATCTATCACTTATATCCCGAAAACAATAATTTTCCACAATATTAAGAAAAATATAATTCTTAAACTAATAATAATTGTTCGAATAATTACAAATTATTTACCAAGCACAATAACAATGGCTTGAAAGGGGGGTCGGGAGTCAAAATCAAAACTTACTGGGTGGAAATTATTCTTTGAACATGCGTTAAGAGGTTTTAATACTTTAATTCACAAAAAGTTTATAAGAAGTAGCTCTTTTTTCCATTTTTTTGAAAATCAAGCTTTTCCCATTCAAAACCCCATGTTAATTTCAAAGGCTCGGGGGCACGGGTTAACTTTGACAAAAAAAGAAAATTTCGACTCTTAACAATAGAATAATAATAAAATTGTTTTCACAGAAAAAAGCTTGAGAGTAGGAAAGAAAGTTTTCTGTGCATTTATTGACCTAGAAAAAGCATTTGACACGGTAAATAGAAGTAAACTTTGGGAAGTTCTTAAAGAGTACGGAGTAAATGGAGGGCTCCTGCAAGCAATAAAAACAATATATGCAGGTAGTAAAGCGAGCGTAAGGGTGAACGGGAAACTGAGTGACTGGTTCGATATTATGCAAGGCGTGAAACAAGGATGCGTTATGTCCTCGTGGCTATTTATCATATTCATGGATAAGTGTCTAAGAACTGCACTCTTCGACGAAGAAGGTGTAGATCTCCAAACAGTCAAGGTACGTGGGTTAGCTTTCGCAGATGACAAGATTGTTATGGCAGAATCAGTCGAGGATTTGCAAAGAATGTTGAATAAACTTAATACAAGCATGAAGGACATGGGACTCAAAATTAACGTAAATAAAACAAAAATCATGGTGTTTGAGGGAAAAAGTGAGAAAACAATATGCAACATTATCATAAATGATGAGAGATTAGAACAAGTTGACCAGTACGTGTATCTAGGTAGTCTATTCACTAGCGACGGAAAAATAGATGGGGAGTTAGATAGGCGCATAAATAAGGGTAGACAGGTTATCGGTAGAGTAGGATCCATCCTCACAAATAAAAACATATCAAAAAAAGCTAAAATGGCCATACATAATTCTATATTCGTACCGACTGTACTATACGGTAGCGAGACATGGACCTGTCAAGAAAAGGACAGGAGTAAAATTAACGCGATCGGCATGAAACCTCTGCGCATAATATGCGGCAAAACACTGATGGACAAAGTCCGAAACGAGACTATCCTCAAAGAATGTGGTACAGGAGAGACACTAGTTGACATATGGGAAAGAAATCAGTTAAGATGGTTCGGACATCTTGAAAGAATGAAAGGTGAACGACTGACCAAACAAGTGTATAAAGGTAAAGTAAATGGTAGAATGCCCAGAGGTAGACCGCCGAAAGAATGGTTAGAATCTGTAAATGAGACATTGATCCGTAGAGACATAAGAAGCCATAGAAACACAAGAGCTTGCATGAAAAAATGCATGGACGTGAAGGAAGCTAGAGTAGTATGCCAGGACAGAAAAGTGTGGCGACAAATAGTTTGTAAACAGAGTGACAGTAGAATGAATGACGCCTGAAACAAAGACCTTGGATACTAATGGGCCCAAGTGGGGAACCATACATAACACTTTTGTGAGGCTCTTCACTTGGGGTGATCGCTAGAGAGATTGATCAGCAACCTGGGTCGGAGCAGTGTTGCGGAATAAACGTGTCATTTAAATAAATAACACGAGAATTCCAGATCAATCTGAAATATTTATACCTAACATCCATATACCTATCTACCTTATACCTATATACCTACATGCCTACATACCTTACAACCTTACACCTATATACCTATTCAACCTATACACTACTATTCTCCAACCGAGCAAGTCACGCCTACCCCGAAAGGGAAATGGCTTAATGGTATAATAATAAGACGATTATGAATCTGTTCATAATTAAATAATTTATAGATTTTTACGTAAAAAATTGAACTATTTTAATTCGAAAGCCTTAATAATTAATGAAATGTTTGCATCCGATTGAAACTTCAAAATCTTTTTTCAATTTTCAAAAACATTTTGAATAATATATTCATAACTGAATGCTTTTATTCAATTTCAAATTCTATTCAAATATTATTGCATTCTAAAATACTCCATTTTTTAAGCATTCAGTTTGAAAAATGTTAATTAAAAAATTTTTGTTCCAATATTTAACAATATTTGACTGTTTATTTAAAATAAGAAATTATAAATCAAACATTCAAAAATAAACTAAATAAAATTGAATTATTTGAAATAAAATAAACCTCGAATCGTTCGAATTTCAGGGTGCTGAATGTAAACTTTGAAATTTTCATTGTTTCATTTTTTTTTAATTTTTAATTTGTAAATGACATTTTTCAATTTAGATTTTTCAAGAAACAACTTATAATCACTAAATTGTACTGTTTTTAAGTTAAAATAGTTTGAAAATGATATAATTTTGAACACTTACAAATTTCTCTGAAAGAACTCTGGACACGCTTTGAGGTTCGCTATATCTGTTATAATAAATTTAAAATAAGAAAGTAAAAATGAAATATTCAAAAATAAACAAATTGGAATTGAATTCTTTTAAATAAAATAAGCCTCGAATCATTAAAATTGCAGAATGCTGAATGCAAACTTAAAAATTTGCATTGTTTCATTTTTTTTAATTTTTAATTTATAAGTGACATTTTTCAATTTGAATGTTTCAATAACAATATAAAATCCTTTAATTGTAGTGTTTCAGCCTAAAATTGTTTAAAAATTATATAATTTTGAACACTTAAAAAATCTATCGATTCATTCTTCAAAACTATTTTATTTCCTAAAACGCATTCTCTCCTTTGCCTGCTTAGTCAAGCTTTGTTTATAAAATACCGATGCGGACCGATATCAGTCCTCTGAAAGAACACATTGTGTCGCACTTATGTTACCAATCTACATTTAGAATTAGGCTAATTATATTTCATGAAGAAGAATATTAAAAATTGAAATTTCATTATGAAAAATGCATTATTATGACACTTATCATTATTATTACACATCAAAGTACTCAAAAATTATAAGAAAAGTATGGAAAATTGTTTCTTTTCTTCAAATTAGACACAGCATATTTTCCTCCTGTTTATAAATGATTTACAATTGTGTGAATAATTATTATTTGTTTGAGAGGGAGGGGGAGAGAGAGAGGGAGAGAGAGAAGCAAGCCTCCGGTCTGTGACATGAGACACAGCGCGTGTGTCAGAGGCTTGCGTTACACTTTCTAGTCGTGGTTTCATTTGAATCAGGCGCGACTCCCCATATCGAGGTCTAAGATGTTTACACATCAAAAATTTGTAACAAACAATGGATAACTCTTTTTCCCAGATAAAGCGGATCTAGTAGTAGACCCTACTTATTTCAGAAGCCTTAAAAAGTGTGAGAATTTTGAAATTCAAATCAAGAAAACAGGGACAAAGGTAGGGATAAATTTTTATTTTATAAAAAAGAATAGTTCAAAATTACAGACTCGCCTTGTTTAAATATTGTACTTTTGTTCTACGTTATATTATAAATTCCGCGCGTACGCTTGGGAGATGGGGTTTTTGTTACCAAAGAAGCCTGGGAGATTACCGAGTTACAATATGACGATTCCAAATTCGTAAAAAATTTAGTGACCGCTGTCTGGAGTCGACAAACCTTAGCGAACCGTTACGTAAAATTTGACGAAAAACTCATGGAAATTCCTGGAAGATCTCCGAGAAAGATCCTCACTCCAGAGAAAAAAAGTGTCCTTGAGGGTGAGCCATATTATTTCACTCAGCTTAAAGAAAATATGAAGAAAAAAAACGCTACCGCTATATTTTGCCATTATTGTAATTTTTTTCATTACTATAACGTGGCCATTTTTCTAAAAGGTCCAGTGACCACGTACAATGACATTTGACTAGGAATTAACATCAGAGGCCTCCAAAACTAAGAGCTAGGGCGCCTATCCTATTTGGGATACATAAGAAAACAAACTTAACGCCGTTGCGTTACTCATAATTTTACATTGCTTCGATAGACGATTGAGGAAGGAAAAGGTTTCCGGAGCAGATTACATTTAAAGACGGAAACGTGTTGGTTATTAATCAAGTCAACATATCGGCGTTCTTCGCCGAAACTTTGTACCCAGAAATTCTAAGTAAGTACTTTTTTTATGCATTCCAGGCTTCGGTATCACGCCACTCTAGTAACCCTTTGGACATTTTTTTAAGTGATGCACCTATTTTCAAACAAAATGTGACACCAATGTCACTGTCTTCTCACAATTGCCCCCCCCCGCCCCTCCCCATACAACTGTATTTTCAACAAACCTTTACAAATATTTTCAAACTACTTCGTTGATTGACTGAAGCAATGTACCAGAATTTATGTAGAATACTTTTAAATTAAATTAATTCATTTATTGCAGAGGGTTGACTATTCAATTATTGAGCGTACATGAATTTGGAGGGTTTCAAAAATTTGAAAGGATATGAAGAGATTTCACGGGATACCAATGGTTTCATAGTTCTAGAATGCATTTTAAAAGATATTTAAGATATTTTTGCACGGTATATTTTAATACTGCAATTTCGAATATTTAATTTTTCATGTGAATCCGAAGGATTTGAAGAAATTGCGAGTTAATTAAACAGATCTACGAGAGTTTAAAAGATCTATAAAGATTTGAAGAAGAGCGTTCAGGATTTTCCCCAAGATTTCAATCGAGTTTTGTGTCAATTCAACGGATTTCAAGGAACTTCACAAGATTCATAGGGTTTGTAAAGATTTTAGAAGAAATTAAAAGATTTCAAGATATTTCTCTTAACTTAAACATATTTCAAACAACTTAAGTGTTCTATAACGAATTTTAAAACATTTTTGGGAATTTCGGAGGAATTTTCATACCAGATATTAAGATTTTAAGAATTCTTAACACCTTGCCGCGGCTTAATATGTAAAAAAAATTATAAACTCATTTTTTCCATTATTGACACTATTTTTTATCACTGAAGTGAGTCCGAGGCCTGGCAACATAGCAGTGGTTCTCTTACTTTGTTCTTGACATTCTCATTACCTTTTTATAAATCTTGCAGAAAAGAAAGAAGCTAAATCTGAACAAAGCACAAAAGATATCGAAGTATAATTCCAGATTGTTCATCATATTCTTTTATTTAAAACAAAACAATGATGTTATTTAATACTTATGTCCAGTAACTGAACAGACTGATACAGCTCATACACAATAGTTCTAATGCGTTCACATGTGTTTAAATATGATCTCATGTTTATTCAAATGTTTATTAAATGAACTAGAATGAAAAAAAAATATTTTGTTACATTCTATTGGAATTGTTCAACTTTCAGACTGTTTATCATATTATTTTATTTAAAACGAAATAATAATGTAACTTAATACTTATGCCCAGTAACTAAAAAGACTGTTACAGCTCGTACAAAATAGTTCAGATATGTTCAAATGTATTGTGATATGTTCAAATTTGTTTAAATGCGTTCTCATGTTCGTTCAAATGTTTATTAACTAAATTAAATTCAAAAAAATGTTTTGTTACATTCTGTTCTATATTCACGAATCTTTTCGTATCCTTGCGAAAGTATACCTTAAAAAACAAGAGGTTGATCATACGAAAAATTTGGCGGATACTTACTGATAATCTCACTCATTATTCAAATCCATATAGAAAAGTGTAACGGATTTTCACGCGGATTTCGACTGACATGCTGGATTCATGGTGCATTTACACTTAAGAAAATCCTCGAGAAAAAACACGAGGATTTCCACGCGGAAATACAGTGACTTGCTTATTGGTTCCTCGTGCATTTATTCTTCGAGAAAAAACACGAGGATTTCCGCGAGAAAATAGAATGATGTGCTTGGTTCGTGGTGCATTTAATCAGGAGGAAATCCTCGAGGAAAAATGCGTGGAATTCCACGAGGAAATCGAGTTATTCGCTTATCTGTTCATAATGCATTTTTCTTCGATAAAATCTTCGAGGAAAACCACGTGGGAAACCACGTGGAAAAACACGTGGAATTCCACGAGGAAATCAAGTGTTTTTCTGATTTCTTCCGGGTGCATTTTTCCTCGATAAAATCCTCGAGGAAAAAACCACGTGGAAAAACACGAGAATTTCCACGAGGAAATAGAGTGATGTACTTGGTTCGTGGTGCACTCATTCCTCGAGGAAAAACGTGTGGAAAATACGTGGAATTCCACGAGGAAATCGATTGATGTGCTTATTTGTTTCTGGTACATTTTTTCCTCGATAAAATCCTCGAGGAAAAACATGAGGATTTCCGAAAGGAAATAGAGTGATGTACTTGTTTCTTGGTGCACTTATTCCTCGGGAAAACGCGTGGAAAAACACGTGGAATTCCACAAGGAAATCGATTTATTTGCTTATTTGTTCCGGGTGCATTTTCCTCGACAAAATCCTCAAGGAAAAACACGAGGATTTCCACGAGGAAATAGGGTGATGTACTTGGTTTGTGGTGCACTTATTCCTCGAGGACAAACGCGTAGAAAAACACGTGGAATTCCACGAGGAAATCGAGTGATGCGCTTATTTGTTCCTGGTTCATTTTTTCCTCGATAAAATCCTCGAGGAAAACACGAGGAAATCGAGTGATTTGCTTGGTTCGTGGTGCACGTATTCCTTGAGAAAATCCTCGCGGAAAAGCACGAGGAATTCTACGCGAAAATCGAGTGATTTGCTTAGCAGCTTGGTTTCGTGTCTGATTACTCGCGGAAAAACATGAGGATTTCCACGCGGAAATCAAATGATGAGCTTATTTTGTAGAGCATCTATTCATCATGGGAAAAAACGAGGATTTCAACAAGAAAATTGAGTGATGTGCTTTATCTACGGTGCATTTATTCCTTGAGAAAATCCTCGTAGAGAAACACGAGGATTTCCACGCGGAAATACACGAGGATTTTATTCCAAAATTCACTCGCGGAAAAACACGTGTAAATCCTCGAGGAATTACACGTGTAATTCCTCGAGGATTTTTCAATAGGGATATTCGGACGGAGCCGAGATTTCGATCACAAATATAGTTCGTTTCTCGAAGTTTTGGAGAACGATGTCAGGCCTCGAGTGTGCAACGAAGACTTCTGTCCGAAAATCGTAGTTCCAGAAAATATGGCAGTTCTCGTTTTGGACAATTGACTCTATCTCCCATGGAGCGTATATATATATATATATATGTGTGTGTATGTATATAAATATCAAAGTGGTCCATGAAAAACGACTGTATAAATGTTGATGGGCTACTGGAAATTCGTATAGCCTAGGCAAGATCAGAATATGCATATTTTTTTGGTTTGCTGTAGAGTCCTTTTTCAGCTCGCTAAAATGTTTTTAAAATTGTTGAGAAAGTAATGTTAAAATTATAAAAGTTTGAGTTCACTGTAAGGATTCACCTACCTGGCCTCTGGCCACTGATCCCCTCTTCATTCCTGTTATTCTCACTTTTTGCTACCTAGAGGTCTACACCCTAAAACTTTATTACTTGAGAGTTGAGGTCTTATTGTTGTGCCACTATAGCCCAATGACTTTAAATCAAATTCGACATAAGAATCAAACAAACCGCGGGCAGAAAACTTTCGACGCGGTTAAGTGTTCCCCGCGAAGCAGATGAAGAAATCACATAATTGTCCAATAATTAATTACCGGAAGTGTCCTCAATCTTTGATTTTGTGTTTTTGTCGATTTGCATGCGTATTTTGCATTTTTCGATAAAAAGGTTAATTAACAAATTTGTAGAGAATTTAATTCTCTACAATTTTTATCTTATGGATATTATTGTGAAAAAATTATTTGTCGCTAGCAATAAGCAAAAAGTGTGGAAAATTAGGAAAGTGGCTCATTTATTTCAACTTTTTGACTACTTGTATTCAAAATAAATGGCACATTTGAAACGCAATGTTGTAGGGGACTCGATTTCGAACAACTTTTGTATGGACAAGTTTTTCTTGCGACGTGTAGATCACGGTCGGGAATGCTCTCAACACAGCGGTGTGGGGGTACTTGCACTGTTGGACACAATATAATTATGCACTGCGTTCGTAGCAGTAGCTCAAGAGAAAAATGTTTTTACCATGGCACAGTGCTTTATATGTGAAAAATCAATAAAGAGTGGTTCAATTTCCACTGTTCAGGAAAAGGGCATGAAAAAGCTGTTATCAGCGAGTATCGAGAGAGGTGAGAAAGACCACGAAGGACGGCTCAGAGCATTAGATTCAGTGACAATTCACACAGCTTGCTGGCGTTCCTCTGTGTTGAGAGCGTTCCCGACCGTGATCTACACGTCGCACGGAAAACTTGTTGATACAAATGTTTTTGGAAATTGAGTTCTCTACAACTTTGCCATTGAAATGTGCAAACTTATTTTCAATACAAATAGTCAAAAAGTTGAAGAAACTGCGCCACTTTCCTAATTTTCCACACTTTTTGCTTATTGTTAACGACAAATAATAATTTTTTTAAAACAATATCAACCCAATGAAAATGATAAAAAATCAAATTCTCTAGAAATTTGTCACTATCTTTTTTATCGAAAAGTGCAAAATACGCGTGCGAATCGACGAAAACTCAAAATTATGACAATTATGTGATTTCGTCATCTACTCCACGGAGGAGACTTAACTGCGTCGAAAGTTCTCCACCCGCGGTTTTTTGAGTGACAAAAGTCTAAAATGATTGGTCTGCTACCGCTAGGGTCAGTTTGTATTTCGAGTCACCAAACAAATTCGACTCAGCGCGGTTTATTGCACTCGCCAAAAAGGCTTCACCTGTTAACCTACGGGCGAACTTAAAGTAAAATTATCAGTTTTTTCTCATTTTTTAAAACATTTTTATGGTAAATATTTTTACGTGTTAAACTCCATAAGAGGAACAATTGCTTTTGGCGAGCTGAAAAATGACTTTATAACAAAACAAAAAACTAGGCATATTTTAATTTGGCCTAGGCTATAGGAATTTCCAGTTGCCCATGCACATTTAAACAGTTGATTTTTTTGGACCACTCTAATATATATATATATATATTTTTTTCTTTTTCAATATATATTTTATTATATTTTTTTCGGTTACGATTGCTCTGGAATCAAACCGAAGGGCCTATGACAAAGCCACCGAACGCGTCCTCGGGTTGCAGATAGAGGGTCCCTGTACCAAGGGTTTCTGCTGAATATGGTTACAATAATTGATAAGCAATCGCGGGCAATTGTCCAGGGGTAGTCCGAAGGAAGTAACCCCAAAGCGGAGGCGTAACAAACGTGCCGAAAGCTGAATGGCACCTGGGTCAGGTGTCTGTAACGTTGACTCTGGGTTACCGGTCGGCAGGACTCTACAAGGATGGAAGAACCCTTTCCCTAGCTACTCGTGAGAACAACAATGATAACGCCAAAAATAGTTGTAGTAAGTGCAGCTCAAAATAATCGAACGCGCTAGGCTCCCGACAATGGGTCGGAACACAATGCCGACTATCCTGGAGTTGGGGGAGCCAATCAAGACGGAGTCAATGCGATGGAATGGCGGAATCTCAATACTTTTGGGTGAACGGATCGACTCAATGACGACCTGCTAGAGTGCTCCGATACCAGTATGTCCCCTGAACGAGAAGGTTACGTGGCACGACTGAAGACTCTGTGGTGCGAGAAACACCCAGAGCTCAATTGTCCAAAACGAGAAGTGCTAAATTTTCTGAAACTACGATTTTCGGACAGCAGTCTACATTGCCCACTCGAGGGCTGAGATCGTTCTCCAAGACTTTGAGAAACGAACTATATTCGTGATCGAATTCTCGGCTCCAGCCGACTACAACATCGCTGCCAAGGAGGAGAAAGAAAGGATGGATGCAGGAAGCTGTCATCCTTGGGTCGCTGCGTGTCCTCGAAACGCATCAGGGGTTTGTAGGCCTGTCATTGTGATTTCGTCGTGCCCTGTGTGCACCGATCTCACTGTCGTGAGGCGTGGCCATAGGCCAAAGGATTTACCGTGTTTCTACCGGGAGATGGTGTCATGTTTATATGGCATTTACTCCCAGTGGGAGCCTGCTGTGGTTTTTCAACCGTTTTTTCGAATTATATATGAAGGGCGGAAAAACTATAGGGGGGTAAGTGCCATTTCCGAAATTTTACAGGGCGACGAAAAAACGTTCGCAATACGTTGTATGTAGTACCAAAGGGTGCGTGATCTTTTTTTACGTAAATCTAGTGTAGATCTATGTCCTTTGTGAATTTTATCCCGTGACATGAAAAAATCAAGGACGGGGGTAACTCCAGGGCAGCGGAAGAACTAAAAGGGTTAACTCCATTGGAAGGCTGGGATATTCCGGCCCGACTGCATTGTGTACGCGGCTCCCTTCCTACGGTTCTCGCGTCGCTCGATCTTCTTGTTCCCCATACTAGGCAAAAAATTAACAGAATAAGTCACATTATAGCTCGATTTATTCGTAAAAGTACATAGAAAAAAATTCTGGCTGCAGTTTTTCGTTAAATTTAACGGGAAAAAAGTACTTACCGAAAAAGTGACAGACGAAGTACTGCGTGTCAGCTGTTTTCGACTAATACCTCGTTAACGAACGATGAAGAAGACGAAAACTCTCCGCCACGATAACCTACCGACGCTTTATTATCATGTAATACTAAATTTCGTAACCACAAACGCGAAATGTTACAACCAGCACTAGTGCACTATCGCTGTCAATGTTTCCATTCTAGAAACACTCGGCCGCCTAAAAAATAATCCAATCCATCGGAAATAAGAAGTTATGAAATACCAGACTGCGCTAGGCCTGGTAACTGTCATAACAAAGAAGAGTAGCCATTTTACCACAGATTCGATCCAGCATACCAAGTTCTAGAAGGAAATCTTATCGAGTTCCACCGACCTAGTGATCCTCAAGGGAGGTTTGAGTCAAGAAGCCACTGTTTAGCTACTACGTATGCGAAGCAGACTGGAACCTAGATTTTTTGGTGAAAGTGTGAAAAATTTAAACTGCGTTTTAATATTAAAATGCGTGAAATTACTTTATATTTATGCATGAACTGTGTTTAAATGTAACTATGATTTGTTTGATCATTCAGAGGCTACACATAGTCAATTTATATTTTTCTTATAATAAAAAAGGAAGAGATTGTGCCAGTTTCTATTAGAATTATTTTTATAATTTCCTACGCTTTTTGAAGTTTTAAACAAAATCAATGAATAATTAGAAAAATACATTTACTAGAAACTACAAGTTTTTTCTAGAATTCGGATACTTATACCCAACTTTATGCGTGATTATACATGTAAGAAAAATACAATGTTCACATTGTTGTACTTTCTTGTAATTGATTGTATTTTATTGCAAAAATACATTTCCACCAACTTGACACAGTGACGTACTTCTTACTGATTCAAAAACTGAGCTATATAAAAACGCACCAAGCACTCTACTCCATAGTGGTGTGGAAAGCATATATAAGTAAAGATGCCATATTTATTTATCAGTGAATACATATAAACTACTAAAAACTGAAATAAATGTATGAAAAACGAACGCCGAAAAAATTTGCAACTTCCGAAATCTGTATATGCATTCCTCGACTGTAGAATATTTAAAGAAATTCCTTTTTTATTTAAAAATATACACAACACAAAATATTTTTACAGAAACGTATGTTATTTGATAGAAATATTCTCTGCTATAATGTGTTTCGCAAAAAAATTTGTTTCAGAAAAGAGTACTACAGACATATTCTGTGCAGAAAAAAAAGCATAAATAGGTTCGTCAAAAAGATCTTCTGGAGAAATGAGTTGAACATAAACATTTTTTGCAGAAAATATTTATGCTGGACAAATTTCAGCAGAGAATATTTTTTCTGAACACTCTTCTGTAAAAATGTAAACTGTCTCGATCGTGTAATTGGTAAGGCGTCCCCTCGTGAAAAGTGGAAGCTCCTTTCTCTCTTTTCTGAACAATTTTTCAGTAGACCGACAAAGGTTTACATCAATTAGTGAACAGACAATCTGCCATCAATATACAGAAGACTGTAAAAATCTTGAACCAAAATGAAAATTCCCGAGAAAATACAATATCTTCTCCCCGAAATCATCTCCCGTAGAAACTTTCCAGCTTGGCGCTAGTTCGAACTGATCGAGTTCAGCCAGACTCGACTCGAAACCCAATAAACTCCTCTTGACTCATTCGAACATTTGAGTTCCGAATTTTTTGTCTATTCCTAGAAATGTTCTGCAATATTTTTTAACCATTTTGAGGAATTCTGCATTTTGTGATAATTTAGCAGAACTTCTGCATCGTGCAGAAATTCTGCTACCTATTTTTCTGTAGAAACTGTGCAGAATTTCTGCAGAATGTCTACGGAAATTCCGTAATTTTTTTTACTTGGGTACTTTGTAGCTGGGGCGGACTTGAGGCTTATTTTTTCGAACGGTTCTAACCATTGTGATAGAATGCTGTTGTAGAATTTTTTTAAAGACTTCCATAGAAGAAAACCAATTGTCGGAAGTAATATTTCGCATTGTACCATGAACATTTTTTGATAGCTTTTGAATTTAATATTATGGGACGCTCTCACCAATCTCTATTGTGACTTTTCCCACGTATGGTTTAGCTGAATATATATAAAAAGTCCTGGAATCATTCAACATGACAATTGTCATGCATACACGGAAAAAGTTTATCCGTAAAAAAGTCACGAACTAGTAGCTAGGTCTCGGATATGAGAAAAATTCATCGGATATTTATGTATTTTCGTAAATAACCTGCGAACTTTGAGAAAGATTGACGAACTCGATGTGAAAATTCTAAAATGGTTCATCACTTTTGTTTTACGTGAATAATTACAAAAATATTACGAGTGATTGGGAAAAGATTCTCAGAGCACTCACGAGCTTGCCCGACAAATCTGGGAACTCGAAACTAAGTTCGCCTGTACGTGGCCCACACACACACTCTCCCAAACGCGCGGTGCGTGTGTGCGCTCGTATGTGTGCCTCGAGCTCGTCGGATGAGTAGCTAGAAATTTTATAATACCTATTTTGTTTGGCCTTGATGGCTGCGCGTGTTTACGCACTCCTGGTTTATGTTTAGAAACTTGTGAGTCAGCAGTCTTTGAGGGTTCGAATCTTCTGAATTGCGAATTTATAAATTAATATAAAATTAAATCGCACAAATAAAATTTTTCCTCTTTATATTTCAGTCTGAAATTTTCAGGAACTATTCGTAGGAAATTCGAACTGTTCGTAAGAAACTTCGAAATTTATCCAGATATTTCTCATAGAAATAAGGATGTAATGTTTCATTTTTTTATCTCGTATCCGAGACCGAGCTACAAGTTCGTGACTTCTTCATGGATAAATTTTTTCCGTGTAGTTGTCAGGTTTGCTGCCGTTATATACTTTAAAGGGGCATTGTCCTCTAAATGACAACAATCCCTGGTGGAAAAAATTCTCTGCAAATTCTCTGCAAATTACTTCATAATATTCCTGCAATAGCTCTGCTAGTCCTCTGCAAATGTTTCCTGCATTACTGCTAAAATTGAAACACTTCAGCATAAATGCAGAAGAACTCTGCACTACTCTTCTTCAAAAAATGGTCTGGCTTCTCATGCATTTCTCAGCGAGTTTTCTGCAAAGAATATCCGCAAATACTCTGTAAAAGTCTCTGCTTTACTGTTTAAATTGAAGCACTTCAGAAAAAATGCAGAGATGCTCTGCATTACTCTGTGGCAGACAATTCTCTGCATTGTTCTGAAAATGTTCGTAGAATTCTTAAATGGGACAGTAGTTTTAGCAACGAGAATCTTCAAAATTTGCGAAAATAAAGTCCGTTGAAAACAAAAGTGCGCCGTCGTTTCCAACACGAAAAAAAAAAAGATTCCGATTTATATGGAGGGGCGGCTTCCACATTTAACCCACTTTGTATATCAGAAGGAAGGAAGGAAAGGACGGACGGAGGACACACGAGGACGCACTTCCCTAACGCAGAATATCGCACGCTGGGGTATCGGTCGAAATGGTCCTTATATACTAACCAAGAAAATTCTTACTGCTTGTGAGAAACGACCAGTGCTGGACCAAAAGTTTTTGGTGGCCCGAGTTTATTTAATTTTCTTACTTGAGCCAGGATATTTTTCTAACATTTGTCACAGAAATGTTGTATAATAACTAGGGGAGAGTTGGGTATAATGGCGGGCTTTGAATTAAATGTGCTATAAATTATAATGTGATTTTGATGTGGTGCATTTTTTAAGGTCAAGCTCATATTATCGGCGAACACGTTTTATTACTCAAATGCTGGTTTATTTCAACAATATGAAGATTTTAGAGTAAAAAGTATACAATATAATGATTCTGGTTGTAAAGAAAATACCTTGAAATGAAGAAGAAATAGGTTTCAAATATTCAAAAATTTCTTATACTTGAACACTAAATTTATGAAAGATTTCACAATTTGAAATTATTACGACTTATTTGTTCAAAGTTCAGATCTTGGCAGAAATTAAGAAAAAATCAGCACAGTTTTGTAGAAAAATCGATTATATTCGACGGTATATAAACCCAAGAAAATGTTATTGTTTACACTTTTTTCCCAAAATTACTGAAAGAGTGGTCAAAAATATTTCAACCTAATACTAAATATTTGATGCAAAAATGTTGTATCTTTTACCCTATCTTGAGAAAAAAAATGCAAATTGTATCATTATGAAAATTAAATGATTCATTTTTGAATTTGTGAAAAAAGTGTTTAATATGAAATATTTGCTTTTCAAATTAAGGATCACACAAAACAAAACATACAAAAATTATAAGAAAATTTACAAAATGTATGGATAAAAAATCTGCTATATATGCGTTGATTAAAAATAGTATAACAATTATTAAAATAAATACTAACATGAATAAAAAGTAATGTATGGAAAAAAACTTCTAATTGAAAATTTGTCAGAACAAATATATAATTTGATCTGCTTTGATGTTAACAAAATGACGAAGACAATTTTTGGAAAAATTCATTTTTTCGACCTTTTTGAATTTCGAATTTTTTACCCTGAAACTAATAATTTTAAAATGTGGTAGCCGCTGGACCGGGAAATGAGCAGGATTTTTATAAAACCGGAAAACCGGAAAACGACCGTGAATTTAGTGGTTAGACAAATGTAAACGTCCGATTGAAGCTTTATCAACTATTTTCAATTTTAAAATAATTTTAAATGAATAAACTCATTATCAGACTCTTTTATTCAGTTTCAAATTACACACGTTCAAATATTGTTTCAGTTTTAAATACTCCATTTTAACCCATTGCGAATTAAAATTTTCCTGCAAATCTCGGTAAGACCTAGCTTGCAGCGAAATTGTAGGAAAAAGCAGAGCTTCCCTGCATTTGTCTGCAAATGTTTCTCTCTACCTGGTACTTTTTCCTGCAAATCTCCGTTACATCTAATTTGTAGAGAATTTGCAGAACGAAGCAGACTTTGTCTGCTTTTTTCTGCAAGCAGTTCCTCTCGATACATTTCTTGTGAGTCCTTTTTCTGCAAATCTCGGTAAGACCTAGTTTGCAGCGAAATTGTAGGAAAAAGCAGAGCTTCCCTTAATTTGTCTGCAAATGTTTCTCTCTACATGGTACTTTTTCCTGCAAATCTCCGTTACATCTAATTTGTAGAGAATTTGCAGAACGAAGCAGACTTTGTCTGCTTCTTTCTGCAAG
>CAKNYM010043228.1:45944-60143 GCA_932195095.1 Andricus curvator
GGGGGGGGGGGGTGACCTAGGTGTTATCCCGCTTTTTTTTAAACGGACTCTCGACCTCGCTTTTCTCCGGACTCTCTTGGCTGTCTCTCTTCCTCTTCAAGAGATCCTCGTCACTTGCGCTAGTCTCTCTCTCCCTTACCTTCTCGCTCCCTTCTTTCCCACCGTTCCGCTTTCTTCCTCTCCCCGACGCACCGCTCGACACCGGGCCCCGTGCTGTTGGCCGTCGTGGCTTGTGGAAAATTCCCTCCCCGTCAATTTCACTACCAGCACTGCCAGTACTCTCGCTGCCCACCTCCCGCTCTGCCGCCGGTAACAGGGACCTCTCCATGCAGTACCTTCCGCAACCGACAGATGTCTCTGCAGAATGTTGGCGTCTTTCGCCGCCAAATTTTCCTCTTATTTTCCTTTTTTTTCTTCTTCAATTCCTCACAGTCCCTGCAGACCCCCCTTTCTCTCCCTTAACATCCCCTAACTCTGCGAGAACCACCCTTGACCCCTCGAAGGCCCAAGACTCCTGACCACGAACTGCCCCGATTACTTGCCAACCTAACCTCACTTTCCCTATCCAACTAAATCCCACCTCACACCACGCTGGAACTCACTTTTTATCTCCCCAATTAACCCGACACAACCCTACGCACCTCCTCGGCTTCCACCCTCACACTCCACTCACACCTTCCACACAAATTCCGTTAAATTCTCTCACCACCTGTCACTAAACACGTTCTCACTTCCGCCACCAACATGCAAGTCCAAACACTGTTTGTATGTTAACAACGGTTAAATTGTGCACTTATTCATCGAATATTCATGAATAATCAATAATTATTGTAAACTGACCAACTATGATAGTAAGGATTCATTCATATTGAGAAAAATCAACATAACTTCTGAAAAGGGTAGTTTGAATTTTTTATTTGTTTTTAACAAATAAAAAATAATATAAACTTCCTTTGACCCGCCGACAAGCATGCTTGAATTGTTTATTAGCTGATTTAATCTCATTCTGAATGAACTTGAATGCGTTGAAAGAATAGTAGACTTGCAAACTAGTCTGTGGACTACTAAAGAATTGCGTCTGAGCACGAGCATCAGGACTACCTTCACATTGGGGCCTATATCTAGAAAACTATTCACTGGACCATTTTCTTGCGGAAGACCTTTTTTGAAGCCAAAAGGTCAAGCTTTCGTTTAAGGCTGTTCAAAAAGTAATAAAAATAACCGACATTGCTTAAAAAGATAAATAAACAATTAAATTGTTTGAAAAATTCTTAAATTTTTTTTCGTTTTCTTCGTTAATAAAATAGAATAAAAAAGTAAAAAATAGCCTTTTGAAAACCCTCATAAAAAATGTAAATCGCTGAAATAGAAAGGAAGTTGCAAGCTTTTGAAAATACCCGTACAGGCGTTGGGTTTGAAAATGTATCACCCTATCACGTGGAGAGGGGTGGTTTTTGTGGTCTATAAATGTGTCGATTAAGTACTATTGAGTAGGTGAAAATATTCCCAGAATTTAAAGAAAATCGAAGAACATGACTTTTAAAGTTGGGGCAGTTGAGAAATAATGCCCCAAATGTTAACTAAGTTGACCTATTTGTGACACATGTCCATCCTTCAGAAAAGTCAACTGATCAATTTTGTAACAGTTTTATTTTATTTGTAGTAAAATAGTATACCCAGTAAAAAGAAACTAATTGAGGCGAATTTAGGTGAATTCGCTAGAGCCTCCGTGAATCTCGCTTTCCAAAAATCTCAAATTGGAACAGGTCGTAAATTCTTGTGAATTCGGAAATAATTAATTTGATCTTCAAATCTGCTATTCGCCCGAACTCGGCGAACAATTTTTAGGAGACCTAATTCATTTGAATGCGTCAGCAAGAATTAATTTTAGTGTCAGATAATTTATTTAAATTCGCGAGATATAAAGTCAAGCCCCAATTCGCCTGAATTCGTCAGCGCAAATACAGTTAAGGGCTGGCCTATTCAATCGAATTCGTAAGCTATAACCAACGCGTTGGGCATAAAGGATCCGTTGTAAATACATACTAGACTATTATTTGCGAGCGCAAGCGCGAGCTAACTTTTGTCTTCATTTTTCTCATTTACTCAATTTTCGAATAACTATTTATTCGTTCAAATTTCTTGACCAATAAAATTCTTGCTGAAATTATATTGTCAAAGAATGTATTCAGTGAATCCGTGTAACGTAGAATTTACTATTGCTATTGGTAATAGTAAATGGCGAGATATCATTTGAAGATTTCAAGTGCACGTTATGTAATTTAATATTTTGAAACAAAAAAAAACATAATTTTTGTCAATGACATTTACGGGTACTTGCACGGACATTTTTTTAAATATACACATCAATATACATCGCTAAATCATTAACAAATTAATACCTATAATTTAAAAAAATCATATTCTGATCCGATTCTCAGTTCTCAATATGAAAATCATCAAACATGTATTTGCACTGGAATGTTTAAATAAATTTAAATCTTTTGTTAACGTGCGAAAAACAACAGACCAAAGAATGTAGTCACCAATGGACCGTCCGATTTTCGTCTGGATTATGCTTCCACATTTTCCATGACAACTCGAGAACCAGTAGATATCTTATCATGTTCCAAATCTCATTTTAAAGATGACATTTCCAAGTTTAATTCAGACAACCTTCCATTTTTTCTCCAATTTCTTCTCTGAAGCGCGCAAAAAGTTGAATTTCATAATCGAGAATTGGTCACAAATATTTAAAATAATTATATGACTTAGTATTTGAGCTAGACATCACAATCTTGATAGGATAGGTGCAAATGTCATGAAGGTTAGCATTGTTAGTACATCCTGACATGGGAATGCATACGACTTTTTGGAAAAAATATTCTAAACGTAAGACTTTTCTCGGTTTCCATTCTCTGCCCCCGCCCCGTCCCCCCCAGTAACCGAAGTTTGATGGGACTGACGTTACAACTAGACTCTCCACCATACGACGAATCACTACTTAACTTGGACATGATTTTGACTCGCAAAATAAATTTCACGCATAAAAGTGATAGCTCGGTGTACAATCTAAACTAACTCGGAATGGACTGAAACTTTGATTGACGAAATGCATACACACAATAAATGTAAAGTTTGAGTTTCAGGCGATGAATGGAGACTGGGTGTTTGGAATGCTAGAGGGGTGAATGATCTTAATGTAGGAGAACTACGAGAAACTATGCACGTAAGGAAGCTAGATATTTTATGTGTGCCTGAGACAAAGAAAAAGGGATGCGAAAGTAGGAACATAGAAAATGGGGTGTTGAAAGGCGGTTTCGAAATTTGGTCAGGAGTAAATAGTGAATCACATGGTAGTCAAGGGGTCGGTTTGATTATTATGGATGAAAAAGCAAGACAGCATCTCAAAGATCATGATTTTTTATCTCCCAGATTGTTATGGGCTATAATGAAGGTAGGAATCAGAAGATCATTTATCATAGCGTGCTAGGCCCCAGTTCATAGCGATCCGAGAGAATTCAAAGACGCCTTCTGGAGCACTTTAAATGATACAAAAAGTTCTTGCGATCAAGGTAAAAGAATAATTCTGCTAGGATATATTAATGGATGGGTCGGCGTCCAACGTCAGGATACAGATACAGAAAGGATACTAGGTAAATTTGGGGATCCAAGAAAAAATTATAACGGGGAAAAATTAGTTAGCTCATGCTGAGAAAAGAGCCTATTTATTACAAATACTTGGTTTCGACATAAAAAATTCCACACGTACACCTGGTGTAATTCAACGTACGGCAGTGGTACGGCGGCAGTGGTACGGCAGTGGTACGGTAGTGGTATGGCAGTGGTAGGAAGAAAGTCTGGTTATGCGTGGTGAAATGATGAAATTGAGGCAGCCCGACAAGAAAAGAAAGAAGCGTACGAAAGAACATTGAACATCACAGGTCTTAGCGATGAGGAGAGAAATAGACTTGAAAGCGATTACAGAGACAAAAAGAGGAAAGTTAAACGACTAGTCAAGGAAAGTAAAGATAAAATCAGAACAGATGAAGAGAAGAAAATACAAAATGACTTTGAAGGAACCACGAAACTATTATTTAAACAAATATAGGGCAACAGAACTGTGACATAGTACATAATGTATTAGAAAACCCAATTAAAAAAGTCTGTGTCACTGAGGCTAGAGATATACTTAAGAACTTAAAAAACGGCAAGGCTGCTGGTGTAGACAGTATTAACGCTGAAATTATTAAATACGGTGGCGAGTACTTACCTCACAGGTTGTGCGAATTGATAAATTCATGTATCGAGATGGGAGAAGTCCCAGACGATTGGAGAAAAGCGATTATCATACCAATATACACAAGAAAGGGAGATAAAAGCAACTGCAGTAATTACAAAGGTATCAGCTTACTAAGTACCGTAAGTAAAGTATACTCAAAAATACTTATTCGTAGGGTAATGGAAATCACAGAAAAAAATATATGGGAAGTCCAAAGTGGATTTATGCCAGGAAGATCATGTACAGATCAGATATTTAGCCTAAGACAGATCACAGAAAAAAGCTTGAGAGTAGGAAAGAAAGTTTTCTGTGCATTTGTTGACCTACAAAAAGCATTTGACAAGGTGAATAGAAGTAAACTTTAGGAAGTCCTTGAAGAAGACGGAGTCAATGGATGGCTCCTACAAGCAATACAAACAATATATGCAGGTAGTAAAGCGAGTGTAAGGGTTAATGGAAAACTAAGTGACAAGTTCGATATTATGCAAGGCGTTATGTCCTCATGGCTATTTATCATATTTATGGATAAGTGTCTAAGAATCGTCTTCTTCGACGAAGAATGTGTAGATCTCGGGACAGTGAGGGTACATGGGTTAGCTTTCGCAAATGACAAAATTTTTATAACAACATGGGGCTCAAAATTGACTTAAACAAAACAACTATCATGGTGTTTGAAGGAAAAGGTGTGAAAACAATGTGCAACATTATCCTAAATGATGAGAGACTAGAACAAGTTGATAAGTACGTATATCAATACATAGCAATACATAGTTCTCTTTTTGTACCGACTGTGCTATACAGTGGCGAGACATGGACCTGCCAAGAAAAGGATAAGAGTAAAATTAACGCGATTGGCATGAAACCTCTGCGCACAATATGCGGGAAAGCACTAATGGACAAAGTGAGAAACGAGATAATCCTCAAAGAATGTGGTACAGATGAGACACTAGTCGACATATGGGAAAAAAATCTATTAAGATGGTTCAGACATGTTGAAAGAATGAAAGATGAACGACTGATGGAACAAGTATATAAAGGTAAAGTAAATGGCAGAGTGCCCAGAGGCAGACCACCGAAAGAATGGTTAGAATGTGTGAATGAGACCTTAATCCGAAGAGACGTAAGAAGCCATAGAAACACGAAAGCTTGTATGAAAAAATGCATGGACGTGAAGGAAGCTAGAGAAGTATGCCAGGACAGAAAAGTGTGGCGACAAATAGTTGATAAACAGAGTGAAAGTAGATTGAATGACACCTGAAACAAAAGACCTTGGACACTTCGGGTGATCGCTAGAGAGATTGATCAGCAACCTGGGTCGAAGCAGTGTTGTGGAACGACCGTGCTATTTAAATAAATAACACGAGACTTCTAGATCAATTTAAAAAATCTATACCCCCTACCTCACATTACTCCTTTCCTCACCGAGCGAGTCACGCGTACCCCGAAATGGAAATGGCTTAATGGAATAATAATAATAATAAATTCAATCTTGATGTAACTCGATATTGTGGTTAAAGTTAATCAGCTAGTTATGGATTAAACAGTTCGCAACATAAAAACCCTCAAGCAATTATTTTCATCGAAACAATCAAATTATTTTTACTTTATATTTTTTGTTAAGTTTAACTTTCATTTCTGAATATTTTGATTTATTAAGAAGATTTTGAAAAAATTCCAGAAAATTTAAGTTCTAATTGAATCAATAATTAATCAATCATTTCAAATTATGAAAAGCATTACACAAATATTTTTATTTTAATATTCAATTAATTTTTAATTAATAATTTTAAATTTTTCATTGCATTACTTAAAATTTGAATTATTAATAACCATTTATACTAATTCCAGAAAAAATTCAAACATATGTCCATACAATTTTGAAAATTGATTTCAGACAATCATTTCAGACCATCGCAAACATTTAAAAAAAACTATATAATTATAATGAAGGTATTGAAAAAAAAATGTATTATAAAAATTATAGTCAATATTCGAGTTACCTTTAATCCTACACCGCTAGATTGTAATCGTGTAATTTTGACAACAGATTCACGAAGCAAAATTAATGGATTGTGATCGTTTTCAATTTTTTGGTTACATGATTTGAAGTTTGAATACAAGAGAAAATTATTGACATCACGAAATTTTTTGGAATTTGCAGACAAAAATACTGTAATTCAGTTTCTTGGAAAGAGAAAATTATTGACAGTAAATTATTCTTTTTTTTCAAAGTTGCTGTCAAAATTACTTGCAATTGAAAAAATGGAAAGCAGGTAATTTTGACAGCAAACTCAGCGAGGTGCATCAAGTATAAAATTATTAACCACCCCAATTTTTTTATTGACAGGGAGATATTTTTGAAAACGAAACTCTTTTTTATTTCATAAGTGATAATTTTGTAACTATATTCAGTGCAAGAAGCAAAGCTGAAGTTTTCATGAACATAATCACCTTCACTTATGCTTACAATATGTTTGTAATCAGCAAGCTTTGTCAAAAGTTTCTCCAAGACTAATTCGTGCAATCGAGAGATCTGCTTCAGAGTTACGACGGTGATGGCGCTGACGTTTGATCATTCATCTCGCTGATGGCGATCGGTATATCTGACTCTGTTATATGCCCGCGATTTTAAAACGGTAAAACTGTATTTTTACATTCTCATCGGTATGAGAAGGTAATGGTTTTCACTTCGGTGTCTGTCTGTTGTTGTCGTCGTCTGTGAACAATTGTCCGATTAGATTGCC
The DNA here is from genome assembly GCA_932195095.1 of Andricus curvator. Taxonomy (NCBI): domain Eukaryota; kingdom Metazoa; phylum Arthropoda; class Insecta; order Hymenoptera; family Cynipidae; genus Andricus; species Andricus curvator. Next base: position 52,971 of record CAKNYM010043228.1, read on the forward strand.
CTTCGGCACACTGTTTTAAGGCCTAAAAAGAAAGGACGAGTTTGTGAACCAGCCAATTTGGATACAAATTCAAGAAGTTAGAGCATTTTCCAAATTTTTGAGACAATTTTTTTCAAGATTTAAAAATGATATGTACGACTTTTCGTAATACTCAGAAAGTCGCACAATTTATCCAAATGACTTTTTCCGATAAAAATAAAATTTTGATGGTTACAGCATTTACAAAATTCAAAAAAAGAAACGAAAATGAAAATTTTGAGCCAAACAATTCACGATATGGAAAAATCAAGAAAAGAAGAACGGTGCTCCTCAAAATCCCTTTAAAATTGTTATAACAATTTTTGGAATTTTCTTGAAAAATCGAAAATTCCAATTTTGACACAAATAACGTGAGATCCGAAAAAAAGTTAGGACATCAAAAGTGTTGCTTTTGAGAAAACCTATAAGCTTTTCTCTAAATATTTTTTGGTAAGAGGCGTAGTTTGTTTTTAAGTATGAAAAATGGTATTGGAATTCTTTTATTTTAATTTTTGAGCCAAACCACGCGCGATAAGAGAAAAAGTCGAAAGAGTAGAATTTGTGCTTTCAAAAAGTCAAATAAAATTGCCGTTAAACATTTCTTTATAGGATCAATCGTGAATCATCAAGATTTTTTTAAAATCATATTTGTGTATGGCCCTTGTGAGACAAAAGGAAATGGAAGATTCCCTCTTATCATTAAGAACAAATAGGGCACTTTCACTCGTGGATACGCTGAAAAACGGACGTCCAGTGTTGTCAGTTGATCATTCCACAGCATCAGGAACCACAGCATCAGCAGAGGTAGCAGTGGTGAATCAAAATGGTATGTATAAAATTATCATTCCTTTGCACAGCTATTCAACTCTTTCACACAGTTATCCACCCAAAAAGAACCCCACTTACTGACACCCTAATCCACACCTCATTCCGGGAATCACGGTGACTTTTTTAAGATAAGGTCACTGTGCCACTTTTTGAAATGAAAATATCACTTCTGTGATCTTTGAATCCTTTTTAATTCTTCGGAAATCCCTTAAAATCCACTGAATTCAAAGATTATTATTTATTAAATTTTCATGTAAATTTATGTAAATTCAACATTTTCAACAGTTGTTATTAATACAAAATATATCTTTTGAAAATTGGAAAAAATTGAAAATTCAACTGTTTGAAACTCAATTTTCTTCAATATTTAAACTTCAATTTTCAGCAGTTGAAAATTCAAGAAAAAGCGAATTTTATGTTGATTACAAGTACTAGAAATATTATATTTACATAATTTTACATGAGAATTTCATGAATAAAAATTTGTCTTTCTGACGTTGAAAATTCAACTATTTTAGTAGACAATTGAACTATTTGGTTGAAAATAAACTTCTTTGTTAAAAAAGGAACTGCTTTCTACAAAATTCGCCTTTTTGGCTTGAAACTTCAACAATTTGTTTGAAAATGTTTTTGTTTCTTGACTGAAAAATCTGCCTTGATTGAAAATTCAACTCTTTTGTTATATTTCGTCTTTTGGTATGGAACTTCATTCTGTTGGTAGAATTTTCTTCTGATCATCTTTTTTGGTTGAAAATTCAACTGTTTCGTTGAAAATTAATCTATTTTGGTTAAGGAATCAACTATTTTGTTGAAAATTTGTCTCTTTTCGTCGAATTCAACTATTTTTGATTTAAACTTAGAATCTTCTTTGCTAAAAATTCAACTACTTGGTTGAAAGTTGAACGACTTTGTTAAAAATTCATTTTTTTGTTAAAAATTCAACTAGTTGGTTGAAAGTTGAACGTCTGTATTAAAAATTCATTTTTGTGTTTAAAGATTCACCATTTAAGTTGAAAATTCATCTCTTTGGTCGAGAGTTTATCTTTTTTAGTTGTAAATTCAACTATTTGGAGGAAAATTCATATATCTTGTTAACTATCAAACGGTACACTGTTGCGGATTCGCACCGGAAAATTTTAATTTTGTTGGCATTTACGTAGGCACAGCTGCAGCGGCTTATCCCCAATATATTAAATACATATGTTAAATATGCGTAATATATGCTAGATATTTATTATATGTTCAATATATTAAATATTTCATATTAAAATTGCAACAAAAAAAAAACAATTCGCACCAGTGTACCTTTTACGTTTGAGAGATATCTGTGAAGGCGATGCCCCATATGTCGCCAGCGATTTGATTCTGTTATTCAGATTTTTAACGGCCAGTAAGCAGAACTTAAGCTAAAGTTCTAATTTTTAAAATGATTCATTTGGTCATCATTTTCATTCTTATATTTATAATACTTTAATTTTCTTCGTTTTTATTTGCTTTATCACTGCGTATAGGCATGTATTTACCGATTGTCTGACTCAAGTAGCTGGTCGCGCCACAGCCCCGTGCGGGTACCTATGCCTCTGCACAGAATGCAGTTACTTTAAGAGAAATCTGCGAACACGGAAAAAAGTGGATATTCAGGTTCACTTTTATGCATTGTTAACTTGAAGTTTACTTGTTCACATTGTACAAGAAACAATTTAAATAATTTTTGATAGTGAATAAGATAGTGATCGCAAAATATACAAAACCTAAAGTCAGCATTACTACTTCAAATTGTAAAAAGAAAGATTACTAGGACAAGCAGCTTCGATAACCACTTGAAATAGTACAGTTGAACATGTAAGCTGTATGAATAAATAATTTTCATAGTAAGCAAAGAATTATGAGTTTGACTTTTGCACGTGAGTTCGATCTCCTTTTTCGCATTGCAATAAGCGCTGCGCGAGATTATCAGGCTTAATATTTGAAATGATAAGTAAATAAGTTCAGTGGCATAACTAGAAACGTGTTCCACAAAATTTTTTAGGAAGTCTGTTTGAAATTTAAAAAAGAAGGCCGATTTATAACTCGCTAATCAGTAAGACAACAGATTTTCTCTTCTTAATCTAGAAGGCAGGCGACAAAGACGAGTTTCGCTTCACAGTAGTTACGCCAGTAACATTTTGCGAAGTGACATTGTCGGAAATTATTTTATAATGTTTTCTCTTTTATCATAATATTATTTGAGATAATTATTATGAATAAACATAGTGAATAACGTCTACTTGATACTTCAATACTGTTTTTTTGTTTGGTACAAAATTTTCAGAATTTGAAAATATTCTGAAGAATTATATACGCTGTAAAAAAAGTTGGTGTAATTTTACGCCGTGCCACGATGGAAATTATTCGATCTGCGTGCGACGAGGTAAGTTTACACACTTTTGTAAACAAAAATGCAGGACGTAAATTGCCAGGGCCACATTTCAATTTTGAGATTATGTTCGTGAGGTTATCAATTTTTAAACACTCTAGCAGGATAAATAAAGCGCATATTACTTTTCTTAGATATCGCTTTGAATAAAAAAGGCATCTTTTCTTTGTTCATATAGAACTCATCACTATTAGAGCAATATGAGAGGCTCTGAGACGTAATTTTATGATAAAGTCCAACGCGCTATCTCTTTCTGTCAGTTTGTTGATGGATTGTCGATTTATGTCCTGTTTGTAATTTATCAGGATGCCAAGACGTAACAATACTACCCGTTTGTGAAATTATGCTAGATACTACAACTTTACCAAAAAAAGTGTAAATTTATAAGCTCATTTAAATTTATTCACTTACGTAAATTGACTACGTGCCACACTGACCAAATAATTTCCATCTTCAGACATAGTAATTTTACATCGGACAGTTATTTAATACTGTTCAATGGGGTGAAATTGGACTAGATCGTGAATTTCTGAGCGACATTGGTCAATTTACCAGGTTATACATTGTAATTGAAAATACACTGCTCGTGAAATTACAATCTAATTATAAATATCACAAAAGATTTTTTTACAGTGTATATAAAAAAAACACTTTTCTGTTTACATTGTTTCTACTATGGTATTTTTTTTATGATATTTGAAATTGCTTATAACACTAAAAATGATTAGGATCGTACTTGATTAAGCCTCCCTGGTTCAAATATTGTATTATTCGGAAGAATTTTTTTTTTAGTAGAATAATGCATTGTTTTCGAAATATAATTTTTGCAAATAATAAATCAAATCTAAAAAATGGATCGTAAGAACGAATAACAAGGAACGTATGAATTAAAAAATAATTTGTTATCAAATTTTAGTTGAATTTGATTTCTAATTTTAACGTAGTAATAATGTTTTCAACCGTTTCACATTGATATCTGTAGAAATTACTATCATTTAGTGAAACAAAAAATATTTTTTCAGATTTTTAACAAAAAATCTACCACATTACTGCGATATCGTGATCTTTAATTTTCAATCTCTCGGAACCGAATAATTTTTTTTGTATGAAACAGTTTTTATTCTAATTCAGCATTCCCATATCTCGGGAGAAAATTTGTATTATTTCAACAAATTTAAATTTGAATCACTATTCAACGTTGATCTCATCTTAAAATTGTGATTTCGATTTTGCATTTGATATATTATTACCTTGTTTCAACTATTTTTTATTTATATATCAGTTATGTATATGAATGTTGCGTTTTCAATAAAGTGAGATGATCATAAAATAAAATTACAAATTCAAACAATTTCCTTCGAAAACAATTGTTCAACTCTAAATTTTCAACAATACAAAATATGCACTTTAAAAACATTTAAATTTGAATAATTCCATAATAATACGTATGAATTACTACAATAATATATTCACTGTGTGAGTTAATACTTCTAAGCAAAATATTTTTTCCAAGTTCGTTACAAAATATTACATAGATATCTGTTAGAGATTGATATAGAAAAATTATATTTGAAGATTTTTAAACCTACCTATTAATATATATATATATTTTTTTTTTTTTATACCATTAAGCCATTTCCCTTTCGGCGAGCCTCTAGGGGTAAGCGTGACACTACCCGATTCGGGTAGTGTTTCTAGGTGGATAGTTTCTTGTAGTAAATAACTACAAGTGTGGGCTCACCACACCCACGACCGCCAACAGCAACGCAGTAGTATCAGACGGTCACCCATCCAAGTACTAACCGCGCCCAACACTGCTTAACTTCAGTGATCTAACGGGAACTGGTGTTTCCAGCGTGGTATGGCCGTTGCCATATAATATATAATATTTATAAAAAAATTACTGATAAAACTGAGCACGACACATATATTTCTTAGCTGGCCACGTTTTTCGCAGAGAAAACGCTTGACCAAGAGTTTGTCAAAAAAATCTAAGCGGTTCCGTAGCTCACTTGATTAATGCGTGCGCTAGATTTAGGATTTAGGACAGTTTTAAGGTAGTTAGGTAGGGTTCGATTCCCCAGCGGGGGCGATTTTTCCAAGCGTTTGAGAGTGCGATCACATGTGTGAGTCACTGTGCGTGCAATTGTGTAAGAATAATCCTAAATTAAGTGCAGTAATCATATATAAAATAATTTTGTTCTTTTCAAATCGATCGACATTTTACATCATTTTTGTTGTTGAAAGTTTCGAGCTAATCTATTTATAAATCGTGTGTAGAATGCGTACAATGCATATATACATATACATATATCCGCTACAATACGACATCGACAAAGTTACTCTTCACGGAAGTAAGGCTCACTACACGAATAGCAAATCTTCATTTCGCTGATTGTGGCGGTTACCAAGTGGTGCATTGAATCCTACTATTTGAAATTGTTTATCCTACTCTTTTAAAAAGTCAGTTTAACTCACCTAAACACAAAATAGTAATTTTAACAAAATCCACAGACGAAAAGCTGCGCTTCAATTTAAAATATTTAGAGCTAATGGTTTAGAGAGTTCTTCTAACGATTCACTTTTTTTCCGTGAAGACGTTGCTCTTCATGTAACCAGCGATTTAAATCGTTAGATTATGCAGATTTTTAACAGCGAGTAAACAGAATTGATTTCTGTATCACTGCTAATGTGATTTTACTGACTGATTCAACCAAAGTTAACTTATAACATAACTTAAGCTAAGGTTCTCATTTGTAAAATGGTTCATTTGGTCGTCAATACTTTTATTGTCTTCGTTTTGATTTATTTTATCACTGGTATGCTTTTACCGACTGACGCAACCTGAGTGAACATTTAAGTAACGTAAAGGTTCTTTTTTAAATACTTCATTTTGTCGTCGTTTTCGCACTTACTCTAAAATACTCTATTGTGGTCGTTTTGATATTATTTACTTAGCCAATTCAGGTTGGTCCAAAAATCGCTAAGTTTGAAAAGTGGAATGTGCTTTTCAAAATTCTTGTTCCTTCATGGAAGAAAAGAACATCCCTACAAATATGTAATTCAATCGGATGAAATCGTGCATTCTCTCATTGAGATCAAAGATCTAACATTAAACTGTGAATATCTTTGTGGTTTTCGTACTGACAAACAGTTATGTTTTTTTACAACAGGAAATAAGAATTTCTAAAAGCAATGCACTTTCGAAATTTGGCGACTTTAGGACCACCCTATTACCCATGCATGTGATATCAGGCGGAAGCGGATGTGATAAGCTTTTAGAAATGTCGTTAAAAATTGTCCTAAAGAATATAATTTCTAGAAATACCTGTTTAATGAATTTTTTCTAAATACTGTCAGGTTTTTTTAACGTCATCCCTTTGAAAGGACAATTACTGAAAAAATAAGTTGAGCGGATCTTAATGAAATTATGGTCCTTAAGATTACTTGGTTAATGTCAGGATAAGTCGGATTTAATCTGGGATAGGATATAATTATTTTCTTTGAGGATGGATGATTTCTTGTACTTTAATATTTGTTTGTACCACACTGAAAGCGTGTGTTTTGAATGAGAATAAAATTTCTTTCAATTCGAAGTGCATATAATTTCTGAAGTGTACCCACCTCGAAAATGAAAGTTGTCCGATCGGGCTAAAAATTGGCCCAATTGTAGTCCTATTAGATAGTACTCCTCACACCAAAAATTAATTCATTTTGATAATTATTTATCACAGTGGAGGGGGTACAATTTTGTGTTTTTTAAGAAAAGCTTTACTTTCAAACGTTTGTAACTTTTGTCCTATTGCCTTAAACAAAATTTCACCTGAAATGTTTTCGATAGAATTTTTCATAAAATTTCTGGTCGTAATAACGATTTTTGAAAAAAATCAAAATTTGACCCAAATTTTCGA
>CAKNYM010043228.1:60543-80711 GCA_932195095.1 Andricus curvator
TCGAAAATTTGGGTCAAATTTTGATTTTTTTCAAAAATCGTTATTACCACCAGAAATTTTATGAAAAATTCTATCGAAAACATTTCATGTGAAATTTTGTTTAAGGCAATAGGACAAAAGTTACAAACGTTTGAAAGTAAAGATTTTCTTAAAAAACACAAAATTGTACCCCCTCCTCTGTGATAAATAATTATCAAAATGAATTAATTTTTGGTGTGAGGAGTACTATCTAATAGGACTACAATTGGGCCAATTTTTAGCCCGATCGGACAACTTTCATTTTCGATGTGGGTACACTTCAGAAATTATGCCCCTAATGTAATATTTCTTTACCTTTCTCAAAATTAAGCGAAAATAAAAAAATAAGAATATCAGTTTCAACTCCGGAAATAAATTTAGGTTAATATTCTATCAATAAAATATATTAAGTTTTGAAAATACGTTTATATTAAGCGACTTTATCAATTTTTACAAACAGATTTTGAACCTGACCGTATAATTGCTTAATAGCTCCAATTTTTAAATTTGTAGTCAGCGATCTAAAAAACCCTTGCCGGTGAAGTACTGGAATAGAAATCATAACCTTCTTTTTAGCGCTCGGAAGTTTAAAAAATATTCGTACTTGGAGACGTATCAAATCGGAGCACAGTGGGACAAAAAGGTGCCTCTGCAGAAATCGTTATTTAACGAAGAAAATAAAAAAGAATTTGTTTTTCAAGGCTGGCACTTAGGCCAAAGTGGCAGTATCACTCAAATGAGAATATTTGTCAAATTATTATAAACAAATTATTAGACGAAAGTTCTATATTTCTTTATCTCCCGTTTTTTTCTCTCCTAGTTTCCTGACACCTCATTATTTACTATCTCTTTCCTGTCCTCGTCCCAATTCCACAATACACCTTCTATCTGTATTCTCCCATACTTAACCTATATTCTTCTTCCCTTCTTTCTTTCCTCTTCCGCTATTTTCCTTAACTTATACTGCATGTTCCGTTCTACCCATGTCAAATCATCCTCTATTCTTTCCGAGCTTCCAAATAACACCCTCTTCTTTTTCATCACTTCCCTCTTATGTTCCCATTTCTTTAGTTTCACTAGTACCATTCTCTCCCCTCTTCGCTCTTCCTTTCCTACACTTCGCACTTCCTCTATCTCTATCTTAGCATTAATCCTTTTTAGTACTTCTTCCACTCCTCCCATCAGCTCCTTCCCCTCTAATCTTAGACCCTTTATCACTATGTTTCTTTTTCTTTCTTCTCTCTCTTTTTTTTCTATTCTTTGTTCTATTTTTCTCAACCTTTGATTCTCCTTATTCCCATCCTCCCCACCTCCAAACTCACGGTTTGAGCTTTCTATTTTTTTATTCTGCCTTCCAACTCATCTACCTTTTTATTAGGCTCTTCCTTTTTTTCTAGTCTTTGCTATAACGTCTGCATCCTTTTCTCTAGCTTTTCCCTACCTTCTTCCCATTTCCTTATTTCTTTCCTGAGTTCGGCCATTTCCTGCCTAATTTCTTTCCTTATTTCCACTACCCTTTTCTCCTGCTTTTCTTCATTTATCCTCATTACTTCTATCATCATTTCGCGCGTTTCTTTCAATCTTTCCTTTTCCAGCGGATCTTTAGCCTCAGCTCTGTCTCTTTCTGTCCCCTTATTTTTCTCATCCTTCTCTACAAAACTATGTTTTTCTGGCGGCGATCTGTACATTTTTTGATGTTTCAAGCTGGACCCTATATCTTCCTTGTCTTCACTGCTTCCCCTCTCCCCTCTCTTCCTTTTGATGAATGCCTCAATTGATCCCACGCTCTGCACCCTCAATCTATCCCTTTTCACCGTTTTCCTATACTTTCCCCTTGCCATCCTTTCTTTGTTCTCCCCTATCGGTGTACTGAAAACGTCCTGGTCTAAATCCCTGCTTTAATTGCTGGTACTTGCTTCGCTAGCCATGCATCCAATTCAAACTATCCCGCCTTCTATCGTTCTCTGTCTTCATCTACCTTCGCGTCTACCTGCCTTGCCTTTCTCATTCTCTACCCTGCCCTGCTACGACCAACCTGGTCCTCCCACCCTGTCACAAACCTCAAACCCACCTAACCTCAACTTCTACACAAATCTGTCTTGATCTCCAAAAATATCCTCACCCCCTTGTCAATCTTTCAATATATCAATCAATCCCTCACAAACGAACCCTTCTATACACAGCCACAATCCACTCGCCTCAAATTTCACCACAATTATCCGAAAAACTCAGCATCAGATTTTCACCGCTACCACACACTTTCATGCGGGAAACGGAAGTCTATACCAAATACTCTCTTATCATTACAAAAAAGTAGTAGCCAAAATTCTGCGTTTAGTGGGCAAGATTTTTTAGGATTTGATAGTGTGAAAAAGTGTACGTCAAAGCTGTACAAGTGCTAGAAGGCAAAATTGCATTTGTAATTAAAAATATTATAATTCGACTTCTTGCGTTAACAAGTAACCAGTATATTATAACTATTTCCATATATATATATACGTGCATTGATACAATACTGCATTCTTAATTTGCCCACAACATATTTGGCACATCATACGTTGCCTAAACTAAAGCCAGGTGAAGTTCCTTCCAACTTTGCCTAAAGCACATTTGGCACACCTAGGTTTGCCTGCATTCATTCCAGGCAAAGCCCGAAATCAGAGTATTTCGGACTTTGCCTAAAACATATATATTGTGTCCAACAGCGCGAGTTCCCCCACACCGCTGTGTTGAGAGAGTTCCTGTCCGTGATCTAGACCTCGCACGAAATACTTGTTCATACAAAAGTTGTTGAAAATTGAGTTCCCTAAAACTTTGCCATTCAAACAAAAAAAACTGCGCCACTTTCCTAATTTTCCACACTTTTTGCTTATTGTTAGCAACAAATAATTTTTTTACAACAATATCGTCTCGACAAAAATTGTAGAGAATCGAATTCTCTACAAATTTGTTTTTCGCCTTTTTCATCGTGAAATGCAAAATACGCGTGCAAATCAACGAAAACACAAAATCGAAGATGACGGAAACTTCCGGTAATTAATTCTTGGACAATTATGTGATTTCTTCATCTGCTTCGCGGGGGACACTTAACTGGGTAGAAAGTTCTTATCCCGGGGTTTTTCCGTTTCTTATTCCGAATTTGATCTGAAGTCATTGGGCTACTTGGAGAAACTTTTGACGAAGCTTGCTGATTACAAAAATATCGTAAACATAAATAAAGATGATTATGTTCATGAAAATTTCAGCACTGCTTTCTGCACTGAATATAGTTACAAAATCATTACTTATGGAATAAAAAAAATTTCTTTTTCAAAAATATCTCCCTGATGTCAATAAAAAAAATCTGCTTCGCTCGCAAGTTTGAGCACGCCTAGGGCGCGCGACTGTTGGATCTCGCGCTTCGCGATCGATCATATATTTATCTCGCGCTTCGCGCTCGATTATCTATTCACCTCGCGATACGCGCTCGGGCGTATTTACATCGCGCATTACGCTCGGCTCCTCTAGATTTTTGAACTTCGTGTTCGACTTCGATGAAAAGAAAAAGTTTGTTTGCAAATATTATAAAATCATCAAAACCTCTATATATTAAGTGATTGTTAAATTTGTTTTTATTTTAGACTGAAAAGGAACTTTATTTACTCAAGGTTCTATCGACCTTAAGGAACACATTCTCATCCAGACACTCGCGCTTCGCGCTCGATATTTGATTTGAAAATCATTTGAACCGTATGATAGAAACAAAAAAGTTTGAGCGCACTTACGGCGTGCGATTTGGTAAATACACTGAGCGCGCACTTTGTGCTTCGTGTTATATGTTCTTCATATACAAATTACTAAATTTGTATTTGATTTCAAATGAAAAGTAATGATATAATTCAGGCGACAAATTTTATAAGTTAACATTTTATTTTAGCTTGTGCCGTTTATCAAAAAAGTTAATTTTTTCATTTTGAATATATTCTTACCACAAAAATTGATTACGGGTTTGTAAGTCTTTTTTGAATGCACAATTTTTGTTCATTTATATGTTTTCGTACCTTGCATTGTTTTTTCAAAAATTTGATTTTTTTACTGTCAATGTTATTTTCACAAATAAAACAAAAACCACGCATCCTATCGAAACATGATGCACGATAAATTTGTACCTCTTCCTTGGATGAATAAATTTTGTTTCGGTCATTTTTTCGTAGCTGGTAATATTCGTCTGAAAATTTGGTTTTTCTATTTTCAGTGCTGTTTTTACGAATAAAACAAAAACTACACGTCATATCAAAAAGTGAATAATAAGAAATTTGTAGATCTTTTTTCGGTGCACAATTTTGGTGAGATGATCTTTTCTGGTATCTTGCATAGTTGGACAGAAAAATGGCTTTTTTGATTTTTCATTAATTTTTTGTGCAATCAAAATTTGAATTTTTTATTTTTCAAAAAATTCAAAAAAGTTGTTATGAAAATATTATAGGGTGTTCAGGAATCAACGTTTTTCTCCTCTTGACTTTTTTTCATATCGTGCGTTTTTCGGCTTAAAAGGTTCATTTTCGTTTGTTTTTCGGAATTTTGAAAATGCTATAACTCCAGTAATTTTTTTTTTATCACGAAAAGTCATAAGAATATTTTGTTGGTCATTTTGCGTACTACTAATAACCGTACATAGAATTTTCAAATCTTCCAAAAAAGTGATCTTAAAAATTTTCAAAATGTGCTCACTTTTTGGATTTTCATCCAAAATATCTGGTTAACGAACTCGTTCTCTATTTTTTGGCCATAAAAAGGTGTGCCAAAGCTCAATCAAATCTGATCATTTTTTCGAAAGTTATCGTGGCTACAGACAGACAGACGGCAGACAGACAGACAGACTACAGACAGACTACAGACACCTTGGTAAAAATCGTTTTTTCTAGCTCAGGGGGTCTCAAAACGTGGAGATTTGATGAAAACCGACTATGTCAAATTTTACATAATATAATAATAAAAAAAAAATTTTACATAATATAATATAATAATATATATACCAATACCTTCTCATTAGAATGAGAATGTAAAAAAATTTGCTTTTAATAATTTTTTCTTTCCAAAAAATTGCATTACAGTATTTTTGCCTGAAAATTCCAAACAAGTTCGTGATGTCAATAATTTTCTCTTGTATTCAAACTTCAAATCATGTAACCAAAAAAGTGAAAGCGATCACAATCCATTAATATTGCTTCGTAATTCTGTTGGCAAAATTACACGTTTACAATCTAGCGGTGTAGAACTGAGGCTTATTGAAAGCAATTCAAATTCAATCTTTATGTAATTCAATTTTTTGAAAAAAATGAATCAGTCAATAGTGAATAATAGTTAATTCATCAGTTCATAACATAAAAATCAAACAACAATATTATATGCATAGAAACATCAAAATAATTTTTATCTGATATTTTTCTGAAAATTTAAATTATTTATAATCTTTCAAACTAATTCCATAAAAACTTAAAACATATTTACATATAATTTTGAAGATTGAATTTAGACAATTATCTCACAACATCGTAAACATTTGGAAAATTATGAAATTGCAATAGAGGTATTTTATATATGAATAAACTTTTATTATACAAATCATATCCAATATTCGATTAAATAACGATTCCTACTATACCAAAATCTTACACAAGATGGTGGTTACCTTTTTTCATATGAAGGATTTGAACTTTTATTTCTGAAAATTTAATTTATTGATAAACCTTTTTAACTAATTCCAGAAAATTTAAGTTTCAATAGAATCAGTTAATATATAATTAATTAGTTCACCACATAAAAAGTATTAAACAATTATTTTCATTGAAACATTCAAAATATATTTTCTCTTTTGAAATTGCAATTTACAAAAATTATACAATTGGAATAGAGGCATTTTAAACATACATAATCTTTTAATATAAACATTATAGTCAATATTCGATGACATGGCCTTCAATTAAATAATCAATTTATGTACTTAATTTAAACAAATTCAAAATTTAATTTTTATGTGATTTAATATTAAAAACGAAAATTAAGCAGCTAATAATTAATTACCATGATTTATAAGTAACCTTTTATATCAATTTTGGACAAAATTAAAACATATTTACATATAATTTTAAAAATTGAATTCAAATAATTATAATTATTATTATTATTGTACAAATTATAGCATTTCTATACATTTAATTTATTAATAACCTTTCAAAATAATTGAAACAAAATTCAAATATCTGTACATATAATTTAAAAAATTTAATTAAAAGACTTATTTAACAACATCAAAGATATTTAAAAGGATTATATGATTGTAATAGAGGTATTTTAAAGAAAAATCAAACTTTTATTATAAAAATATGTAATTGGGACTTGCATGTTGGTGGCGGTAGTGAGAACGTGTTCAATGACATGTGGTGAGAGGATTTTACGAAATTTGTGTGCAAGGTGTGAGTGGAGTGTGAGGGTGGAAGCCTAGGAGGTGAGTAGGGTGGTGTGGGGTGAATTGGGAAGATAAGAAGTAATTTTCAGCTTAGGTGTGAGGTGGGATTTAGGTAGATAGAGAAAGTGAGGTTAGGTTGGCAAGGAGTCGGGGGAGTTTTTGGTCGGGAGTCTTGGGCCTTCAAGGTGTTAAGGGTGGGTTTCGCAGAGTTAGGGGATGTTAAAGGAGAGAAAGGGGTGTCTGCAGGGGCTGCGAGGAATAGAAAAAAAGGGAAATCAAGGGAAAATTTGGCGGCGATTGTGCAGAGACATCTGTCGGCTGCGGAAGGTACTGCATGGAGAGGTCCCAGTTACCGGCGCGGCGGCAGAGCGGGAGGTGGGCAGTGACAGTGCTAGCAGTGCTGCTAGTGAAATTGACGGGGAGGAAATGTTCCTCAGGCCACGACGACCAACAGTGCGTGGTCCGGTGTCGAGCGGCGCGTTGGGGACAGGGAGAAATCGGAACGGTGGGAACGAAAGAAGCGAGAAGGTAAGGGAGAGAGCGTCGAGCGCAAGTGACGGGGAGGATCTCTTAAAGAGGAAGAGAGACAGCTAAGAGAGTCCGGAGAAGAGCGAGGTTGAGAGCCCGTTTAAAAAAAGCGGGATAACACGGAGGTGCCTCCCCCCCCCCCCCCGAAAATGGAGGGGAATGCGGAGAAGGAGGCTCTCGGGATGCTAGTAGGCGAGATCAGGGGCGGTGAGGGAGGACGTAAGGGGGACTATGGAGCAGATGGAAGAGGAGAATATGGTGTGGATGGAAAGGACGAAAAAAAGACTAGCGAAGGTGGAGGGCAGGACGGAAATGGAAGCAGGAGACGGGGGTGGAGGGAGTGACATTAAAGGTATTTTGGAGAGGGTAGAGAATATGATAGATGAGAAAGTGGGAGAGCGTAGGAATGAAAAGCAGAAGAGGGCGGATAGGGAAAGGATAAGGGCAATGGAGTTGAGAATGGAGAGAAAAAAAGAAGGCAGATAGGAGAAATAATATCGTGATAAGAGGGTTGAAGCTAAAGAGCGGAGAAGAAAGGGAGGGCGTCGAAGCGCTGCTACAGAGCATAGGGTGCCAATGGGGTACAGGTGGAGACTCCAGGGGGCGGTCAGAGTAAAGAAGAAAGGAAGGGCCAGTGGGGGAATTGAAACGGGGGTTAGAGATGGATTACAGGAAAAAGTTCATGGAAAGGAAGAGGGGGAGGGAGTGAAAATTAGGGAAGTAAGGACAGAAGGGGTAACTTGTAAGTTTGTGACAGTGTACAATAAGGATGGGATGGAAAGAATTCAAGAAAGGGTGGAAGACTTGCTAGGCGGAAGAGAGGAGGGTATGGTGGTACTTGATGGGGACTTTAATGCGAGGATGCAGAGGGAAGGGAGACTTTACAGGGAAGGGGAGAGCATCGAAAGGAAATCGAAGGATTAGACAATAAATAAGGAGGGGGAGATTCTAAGGGACTGGATTTAGGATAGAGGCTGGGCGGTGGCGAATGGTATGGCACTTGGGGACGAAGAAGGAGGAAACACATATGTAAGTAAGGTGGGGGTATCGGTGATAGACTATGTGGTCATGAATATGCAAGGATGGGAGGAGACGGACAACTTCGCAGTAGAGGGAAGGGTGAAATCAGACCATCAGCCATTAAGACTGTGGATAAGGGGGGAGGGTGGCGGAAGGCAAGGTGGGGAAGAAGTCTCGATAGGGGCGAGCGTGAACTGGACGATGGAGGCGAGCAAGAAGTTTTGGAAGCAGTTAGGAAAGATACGCTTTGAAGGTTAGTCGGTGGAAGAGATATGGGATGACCTGAAAGAGAAGGTGAAAGGGTGTGTGCAAAAGAAGGTATTTAGAAAAAAGAAGAAAGGAATGATGAAGCCGTGGTGGGAAAGGGAATGTAAAAAGATGAAAAGGTAGGTAAAGAGGAAGTACAAGAAGTGGAAAGAGGGTAATGCGAAAAGGGAGGAGTACGTAGAAATGAGGAAGGGGTTTAGAATGATGTGTAAGAAGAAAGAACATGAAAAGGAGAAAGATCTGGAAGAGGAGTTAGGAAATGTTAAGACAGAGGGGCACGTCTGGAAGGTAATAAAAATGTTTAGAAAGCGTAGAGTGGGGATAAGCGAGAAGATGAGGAGTGAGCAGTGGAGGGAGTTTTTTAAAGAATCATTTCAGGGCTCAGATCCAAGGAAGAGGGATGGCGGGAGTAGAAGAACGGTGGAGGCAGAGATGGAGGAGTTGAATGATGATGAGATGAAGAAGCAGATAAGGAAGTTAAGAAAGTCAAAAGCAGCAGGGATGGACGGGGTAGAGAACGAAGCATGGCTGTTTAGTACACTAGAGGTTAGGGAGAGGCTGAAGGAGGTAGTAAAGAAAGTATGGAGGGGGGAGGGATTCCCAGGAGGGTGGAGAGAAGGAATAATAGTGCCACTGTATCAGAAAGGAGATAGGGATAGACAGGAAAATTATAGAGGGATTACGCTAATGAATACGGCGTATAAAGTATACGCGATGGTGGTGGCGGAGACGCTGCGGAAGGATGTCGAGGGGAAAGGAATATTGCCGGAGACGCAGGCTGGCTTTAGGGCTGGTAGGAGTACTATCGACAATATCTACGTTCTGCAGCACATGGTGGATAGAGAATTAGCGAAGAAGGGGTCGAGAGTGTACGCGTTTTTTGTGAATCTAAAAGGCGCGTTTCCTTCGGTGGATAGGGGGAGGTTGTGGGAGGCGATGGAGGATAGGGGAGTGGAGAGAGGCCTGATCGAGAGGGTAAGGGAGATATGTGAAAAGACTAAAGATAAGCTGAGAGGAGGGGAGGGGATTTCGGAGGGATTCTGGATGGATCGGGGGTTAAGGCAAGGGCGTTCGCTTAGCCCAACGATTTTTGCGATTTTAATTCCGGATATGGAAAGTAAGCTGAAGGCCGGGGTGGTAGGAGGAGTCAGGATAGGAGGTGTTAGAATTTGGTCACTAGCGTATGCAGATGACATAGCGTTGTTGGCAAGAAGCGAGGAGGCCTTAAAGGAGATGATGAAGAGGTTGAGAAGATACCTGGATAAGAACAGGTTGCGGAAAAGTCCAAGGTTATGATGTTCAGAAAAGGAGGGGGAAGGGATAAGGGAGGGGAGTGGAAATGGAAGGGAAAGGTGGTGCAGGAGGTGAAAGAGATTGTGTACCTGGGCTTCTTGTTTCGGAGGAATGGTGAAGTGAATGGTCACATAAAAGAGAGAGTGAGGAGGGCCAATGTGGTGATGAGGCACGTGTGGGGGTTGGAAAAGAAGTTATTCGCAGATGATTTTGGAATGAGAATGAAATTGTTTGACTCACTAGTGATGAGTGTGCTGTTGTATGGAGTAGAGGTGTGGGGGTGGAAGGAAAGTGAAGAGGTAAATAGGAGACAGGAGAGGTATATAAAGTGGACACTGAGGTTGGCAAGGAACACGCCTAATTATATTGTCAGGAGGGAGACGGGGAGCTGGAGTGTAGGGATTCTGGCGGGGAGTCGGGCGTGTAAATATGAGGAGAAATTTTTGGGAAAGGGGGGAATTATGCCGGTTAGGGAGTGTTGGTGGAAAAAGGAGAACAGGAGAGGGGGTGGGAAGATGGAGGTTGGAAAGGAAAGGTATTTTAGAACGAATGGACTGCAGATGGATGAAGTGAGAAGGATGCACAAGGAACGAAGGAAAGTATATGAGTTGGTTAAGAAAAACGGCATGGAGAGAGAGAAGACAGCAACGGAGAATAAGAGAGTCAAGATTTAACGAGAGCTATGTGTGGTTTATGCCAAGGGCGAGAGCGCAATATTTATGTGAGAAAGGAGAGAAAGGAAGTCAGGAGCTTATAGCGAGGATGAGATGTGGTTGCATGAAGGGTTTTATTAGGTACTGGCTCTCTAGGGAGAAGAGCTTGTGTGAACTGTGTGCGAAGGGGGATGCAAGAGTAGAGCACTGGTTGGAGAAGTGCGTAGAGGTGGAAGGGAGAGGGATAAGCATGGAGGTATTGATGCATGAAAGGAGGGACAAAAGGGCAGTAGCATGGGTGATGGGAGTGTTAGGTAAGATGGTGAAGAAGAGAAGGAAGGAGTAAGAGGAATGGAGAAGGAAAGATTGTAAATAGGAGAGGAAGTAGATATAAGTATACCATTAAGCCATTTCCCTTTCGGGGTAGGCGTGACACTACCCGATTCGGGTAGTGTTTCTAGGTTGATAACTTGTAGTAAATAACTACAAGTGTGGGCTCACCACACCCACGATGTGCCAACAGCATTCAGTTTTCTCGAATGGTCACCCATCGAAGTGCTAACCGCGCCCAACGCTGCTTAACTTCAGTGATCTGACGAGAACTGGGTTTTTCAGCGTGGTATGGCTGTTGGCAGTAATCTCAGTAATCTGTAAATATTGTAAATAGTAGATAAGTATTAGGTATTAGCCGCGGAAGCAGAGTTTGGCAATGCGAGGTAATGCGAAAAGTAGGAACATGCGAGCGAGGCGAGGAGAAGCGAGGAAGGCAAGGCGATAAGAGCGTGCGGTCTTAGATATAAGGTATGGATGGATGTTAGTTTTTTAAGGGTTAGTTTTAAGAAAATTCTGTTAAAAATGAAAGTGTAAGCAAGTCAATTTTGTAAGGCCAGAAGGCTGAAAAATAAACGTTTATCTATCTATAAAAATAATAGCCCACATTCCATTACGCAACCTCAAAGTGAATAATCAATTCATGTTACTTAATTGAGAAACAATTTAAATTCAATCTTTATTTAATTTAAATTTTTGAACAAAAGGAATCGACTAATAATTGATTAAACTGTTTACAACATAAAAACCTGAAACTAGTATTGTCATGGAAACATTGAAATAATTTGCACTTCATATTTTTTTTAATTTTAACATTCATTTATGAATATTTTATTTATTAATAAGCTTTTTAAATAATAATTCAAGAAAATTTAAGTTTTAATAGAATCAATTAATAATAATATGTATATTGATAATTTAAAACATTAATAATAAAATAGTGCTTACCATTATTTTCTTTGAAATATTAAAATAATTTTCAATTTATATATTTTTCTGAATTTAAAATTGCATTTCTGAAAATTTGAGTTGATAATAACCTCTCATACTAACTCCGGAAAAAATTAAAACGTATGTCCATATAATTTTAAAAATTGAATTCGGATAATCATTTCACGACATGACAAACATTGTCAGAAATAAAGTAATTGGAATAAAGGTATTTTAAATGTAAATAAACTTTTATTATACAAATTATAGCCGATATGCAATATCATAACCTTGAAGTAAATAATCAATTTATGTACTTAATTGTAACAAATTAAAATTCAATCCTTACGTGATTTATTATGATGAAGAAATTTAATCAGCTAATAATTAAATAATCAGTTCAGGACATGAAAAGCATTAAAATAATTACCTTTATTGAAGCATTCAAATAATTTTCACGTTATATTTTTCTGAAAATTTGAATTATTAATAACCTTTCAAACCAATTCCAAAAAAATTAAAACGTATTTAAAATAATACGTAACTGGAATACGGGTATTTTAAATATGAGTGAACTTCTATTATACAAATTATAGAATTATGGTAGTATTGAGGTGTGGATGGATGTTAGTTTGTAAGAACTAATTTTAAGAAAAATCCTGTAAAATATGGATGTTATGAGCAAGGCAATTTTTCAGGGCCAGCAGGCCGAAAAATAAACGTTTGTCTATAAATTACATAACCTTAAAATAACTAAACAATTTATGTTACTCAATAGAGAAAAATTGAAATTCAGTCTTTGTGCAATTTATTATCGTTAAACAAATTATGTAGCTAATAATTAATTAATCAGTTCACAAAATAAGAAGCATTCAACTATAAATTTCATTAAAGCATTCAAATAATTTTTATTATATTTTTATTTTTTTACATTCTCATTCTAATGAGAAGGTATTGGTTTTATGCAAAATTTGACATAGTCGGTTTTCATCAAATCTCCACGTTTTGAGACCCCCTGAGCCAGAAAAAACGGTTTTTACCAAGGTGTCTGTCTGTCTGTAGTCTGTCTGTCTGTCTGTCTGTCTGTCAGTCTGTCTGTCTGTCTGTCTGTCTGTCTGTCTGTAGCCACGATAACTTTCGAAAAAATGATCAGAATTGATTGAGCTTTGGCACACTTTTTTATGGCCGAAAAATAGAGAACGAGTTCGTTAACCAGCTATTTTGGATGAAAATCCAAAAAGTGAGCACATTTTGAAAATTTTTGAGACCACTTTTTTTGAAGATTTAAAAATTCTATGTATGGTTATTAGTAGTACGCAAAATGACGAACAAAATATTCTAATGACTTTTCGTGATAAAACAAAAATTACTGGAGTTATAGCATTTTCAAAATTCCAAAAAACAAACGAAAATGTACATTTTAAGCCGAAAAACGCACGATATGAAAAAAAGTCAAGAGGAGAAAAACGTTGCTTTTTGAACGCCCTATAATATTTTTATAACAACTTTTTGAATTTTTTGAAAAATAAAAAATTCAAATTTTGATCGCACAAAAAAATAATCAAAAATTCCATTTTGCTGTGAAACTATGCAAGATACGAGAAAAGATCATTCCACCAAAATTGTGTACCCAAAAAAGATCTACAAATTTCTCATCATTCACTTTTTGATATGACGCGTAGTTTTTGTTTTATTCGTAAAAAACAGCATTGAAAATAGAAAAATCAAATGCACAGAACCGAGCGTGGAACGCAAGGTTCAAATGATTTTCAAATCAAATATCGAGCGCGAAGCGCGAGTTTCTGGATGAGAATGTGTTCCTTAAGGTCGATAGAACCTTGAGTAAATGAAGTTCCTTTTCAGTCTAAAATAAAAACAAATTTAACAATCACTTAATATGTAGAGGTTTTGATAATTTTATAATATTTGCAAACAAACTTTTTCTTTTCATCGAAGTCGAACACGAAGTTGATAAATCTAGAGCAACCGAGCGTAAAGCGCGATGTAGATACGCCCGAGCGCGTAGCGCGAGGTGAATACATAATCGAGCGCGAAGCGCGAGATAAATATATGATCGAGCGCGAAGCGCGAGATCCAACAGTTGCGCGCCCTAGGCGCGCTCAAACTTGCGAGCGAAGCGAGCCGCGCGCGAAGCGCGCGATGAGAATGTGCCCGCGAAGCGGGCAGATTTTTTTAATTTGAACTTTCATTTCTGAAAATTTTATTTATTAATAACCTTCTAAACAAATTCCAAAAAATGTAAGTTTCAATAGAATCAGTTAATAATTAATTAATCAGTTCACAACATAAAAAGCATTAACCATTATTTTCATTGAAAC
This sequence comes from Andricus curvator, assembly GCA_932195095.1. Lineage (NCBI taxonomy): Eukaryota > Metazoa > Arthropoda > Insecta > Hymenoptera > Cynipidae > Andricus > Andricus curvator. The sequence goes on from CAKNYM010043228.1 coordinate 74,370, forward strand.
TTTCAAATAATTTTTCCAATATATATTTAAAAAAAAGTTAAACAACCACCGCAGGGTCCCACTAAGAGCAACTGCCATCCAACAAAATGTAAATAGCCCCCAGTAGCACCGCGGTAAATCACACCTACGGCCACGTCTCACAACCGTGAGATGGGTGGTCATAGGCAACGACAAAATCACAACGACAGGCCGGCGAAACCCTCGTGTGTCTTGAGGAAACGAAGCGACCCAAGGATGACAGCTTTCTGCATCCATCTCGCAAGTGCTTTGGAATATTTTTGGCACGCGGGTATGGCTTTAAGCTTACGAACCAGTGATAGTTTCGCACCTCCGAGAGCACCTATCACAAGGACAATCACTTGTACGGAATATTTTGGGTATAGTCGTTGTAGCTCTCTTTTAAGGTCTTGATACCTCTCCTCTTTTTCTTTCTCCTTTGCAGTGATGTTGTATTCGGGCGGAGCCGAGAATTCGATCACGAATATAGTTCGTTTCTCGAAGTCTTGGAGAACAATGTCAGGCCTCGAGTGCGCAATGGAGACTGCTGCCCGAAAATCGTAGTTCCAGAAAATTTGGCACTTCTCGTTTCGGACAATCGACTCTATCTCCTTTGGAGCGTTCGGCACGGCAGGGTCGCGGCCAACACCGTAAGAGCGACAAAGATGGTAATAAAGCACTCTTAGGGCCGCATTATGTCTATAGTTATACGTTGTTCTCGCGTGGGTCGGACACCCTGATAGTATGTGTTCTAGGTACTCAGCGTGTGCATGACACGCTCTGCACCTATCACTGGGAACTTCTTGACATAAAATGCGCTCACGGTATGTTGAAGTGGAAATGACACCATCCTGGCATGCAAAAATAAAACCCTCTGTACCTGAATTAAGCCCTGATGATATGAGGAAAGCAAAAGTTTGCTCCTTCGACAAGGACTGTTTTTCTACATTACTGTGAAAGTTTCCGTGCATTTTCTTGTCGAGTAGCTCTTGGTGAAAATTTTCAACCTCTGCTTTCTTCACTTTGGTTTTTAGAAGTGAAGCATCTAGATGAAGTAATGCACTTTCCTCACTTCTGATGTTAAAATTCAGGCCAAGGGTCTCGGCCGCTTGCTCCGCGGCTTTGTAAAGGAACGCTCCTTCGCCAATCATCTCGTGGTTCCTGACCATCTTCAGGAGAGGATCTCTGCCATTCGCAACGATGTAAGCTGTACTTAGAACAATCCGGTTATGAAGACACTGGAGATTCAGAAGTCCGCGTCCGCCTTGACGGCGTGAAATATATAATCGCGGAACTGACGAATTGATATGCAAGCTTTTATGCATATGCATGATCTTACGTGTAATGGCATCAAGGGCCTTAAGCTCGTTCTTCGTCCATTGAACTACCCCAAACGAGTAGAGTAGAACCGGGACGGCAAGCATGTTAGTCGCAGATACCTTGTTCAACGCCGACAGATTGGAAGACCAAATCTGTCGAAGAAGATGCTTGTATCTGCTTCGGAGAGACTCCTTCACTGATGTTACGTCCTAAATGCGGTCTTGAGGCACGCCCAGGTATGTATAGGTCTCTCCAGTATTAAGATGTCTGATAACGCTTATATCCGCAAGCTCAGGGTCCTTGGGAACGCCAGTAATCTTTCCTTTCTTCAGATAAATTTTGGCACACTTGTCCAAGCCAAAGTCCATCCCAATCTCTCCTGTGTAGTTCTTGACAATATTTATAGCAGTTTGAAGTTTGCTTCTACCAGAGGCATAGATCTTCAGGTCATCCATATAAAATACATGAGTGACCTTATGCTCGCGCAGATTAGTGTCGCCACAGAGGTATCCAGGAGAATTTCGTAGTGCGAGAGATAGAGGCAAAAGTGTGATGCAAAAAAGCAAAGGGCTCATAGTATCACCTTGAAAGACGCCCCTCTGGAAGGTGACGTTGTTCATTGTCACACGATAATTTCTAGATGAGATAGTAAATCTAGTTTTCCAAAGAGGCATCAATCTCTCTATGCATCTCACTATGTGTGGATGTACCTTCAAGCTTTCCAACAGACAGATGATAAGTCTATGAGAGGTTGAATCGAAAGCTTTCCGGTAGTCAATCCAGGCCATTGACAGGACGCGCTGATGGGCTGCATCGTCTTTACAGACACACCTGTCAATTAGCAGGTTCTCTCGACAGCCTGCTACACCTTTTTTCGAGCCACGTTGTTCGTACATCTCTCGTCATACAGACTCAATTCGTCGAACAATCCTGTTGTTGAGGACAGCTGTAAAGATCTTATACAGCGTGTTCAAACAAGTTATTGGCCTGTAATTCTCTGGGTTGGACAAGTTGCCTTTTTTTGGCAGGAGTATAGTGCGTCCTAACACCAGCCACTGCGGAATGGGCGTCTCCGACTTTAAATATGAGGTGAATATGTGGGCCAAATGCTGGTGTGTAAAAGTAAACTTCTTCCACCAAAAGTTCTTGATACAATCTGGTCCAGCAGCGGAAAAGTTCTTCGTGCCTCTAAGTGCTTTTTTCACCTCTTCGGCAGTGATTGATGGACATTCCTCTTCAGGTTTTATGAGGTTGTCGCAAAACTCCTTGAAGCGGATGATATTTTCAGTATCTTCTTTCAACTCTAGTGTTTTCGGGATCTTGTACACCTCTCTCCAAAAAGTCTCTATCTCCTTGGGCTTGGGTGGATTTTTGACAGAAACAGGTAGATCGCTGAAGAGGCGCGATGGGTCAGCGAGAAACTGTTGATTCTTCCTGATCCATCTCTCTTTCTCTCTCTCTTCTGTATTCTCCTCCTTGCCTCAGATAACAGCCGTATTTTGTCAACAATATGCTGCTTGATTGTCAGCAGCTTTGACTTGTTTAGTGTGTGATTCAAGATCCTTAGTTCTTGGGCGAACTTTCGAACCCTTTCCGTAAACGGTCTACCAGATGTTATGTAATCAATCACACATTGAACACGGGACGCATTCTGTCTTGCCCATCCAATCTTCTTGTTCAGTTGATGCAAGCGTCTTTTGGTCTTTTGATCCATCATTGGTTTCAGCCTTCGATTTGAATCAGCCAAAGTTCTCGCAGCACCATAAACTGAGCAATTGATGGTCCAGAGTTCGGACTCTTACAAGATATCTCCACGAAGGAAGGCATCCATTTCAGCCAGATCTTGGGGCTTAGGAGGAACTTGCATGTTAATGTTCCTTCTAGTAATGAAATTGCGATCATCTCTCAGAAGGTGCCTGCTTTCTGCGGTTGGTCTCAATGTCGCTTCCTCATCTTCGTCTGCAGCTTGATAAAGCAGCGGTTGGGGAAGCGCTCCGCGTACATATCCATTTTTCCGGAGGTAGTTGGCTTGATTTCGCAAAGACGGATGCGAAACGTGCTAAAGCTCTGGGCGTTTCTGGCACCACAGAGTGTGCATACGTGCCATAAAGCCTCCGCGAACAGGGATAATGCTGGCATCGTAGCAGTCTAGCACTTATCCCTGAGTCGATCCGTCCACTCAATGTGGGCGTTTCGCCGGTTCGTCGTCGTGTTTCCATCTAAATTATTTTCAGCACCCCGAACTCTAGACTGATCGGCATTTTTTGCCGATCCATTGTCGGGTGCTCTGCGCGTTCGATTGTCTTGAACCGCATCTACAACATTTTGGTGTTTTCGTGGTTTCATTGTTGTCCCCACGAGCAGCTAGGGAAAGGGATATTCCATCCTTGTAGAGCCCCGCGTGCAAGGATAAGGCTGATACTCTGAGAGGTCGCCCGGTATCCCAGAGTCACCGTTTGAGACACCTAACCCAGGTGCCATTCAGCTTTCGGCACGGTTGTTACGCGTTCGCTGAATATGGTTACAATAATGAATAAGCAGTCGCGGACAATTGTCCAGGGATGGTCCCGAAGGAATAACTCCTAAGCGAAGGCGTAACAACCGTTTCGAAAGCTGAATGGCACTTGGGTGAGGTGTCTCAAACGGTGACTCTGGGATACCGGGCGACCTCTCAGAGTATCAGCCTTATCCTTGCACGCGGGGCTCTACGAGGATGGACTAACCCTTTTCCCTAGCTGCTCGTGGGAACAACAATGACAACACCAAACATAGTTGTAGGAAGTGCGGTTCAAAACAATCGAACGCGCAGGGCTCCCGACAATGGGTCGGACAACAATGCCGACTACCCTAGTGTTGGGGGAGCCAATCAAGACGACCTGCTGGAGTGCTATGATACCAGTATGGCCCCTGCACGAAAAGGTTACATGGCGCGACTGCATGCTCTGTGGTGCGAGAAACACCCAGAGCTCTCGGATTTTTCGCAAAAACGTCTGCGAAACCGTGCCGAGGACCTCCGGAAAAGGGGTTATATAAGCGGAGCGCCTACACAACCGCAGCCAGAACAAGCCGGCAACAGAGAAAGAGAGGCGACACTGAGACCAGCCTCGAACAGGCATCCAATAGAGGGAGAACGATGCTTCAAGACCCGGAGAAACATGAACATTCAGGTTTCTCCCAAGCCCAAAGATCTGACTGAACTGGGTGATGAGCTTCGTGGAGATTCTTCCGAAGAATCCGACCTCTGGACTATCAATTGTAGTGTGTACAATGCAGCGAGAACTTTGGCAGATGCAAACCGTAAAACAAAACCAACGGTTGATCATAAGACCAAAAGACGAATGCATCAACTTAGCACAAAGATAGGCTGGGCAAGACAGTACGCGTCCCGCATTCAGTGCGTGATTGACTGCATAACATCTGGCAGGACTTTCACTGCCAAGGTTCGACAGTTCACGAGCGAACTGCGGATCCGTCATCACACAATCAACAAGTCAAAGCTACTGACCATCAGGCAGCATATTGTTGACAGAATACGAGTACTATCTGACGCTAGGAGAAGTCTAGAGCGGAGAGAGAGGTGGGTCAGAGAAAATCAACAGTTTTCGTCTGACCCATCTCGACTCTTCCAAGACCCTCCAGTTACTGTCTACCATCCGCCCAAACCAGAGGAGGTCGAAGCATTTTGGAGAGAAGTCTACGAAGTCCAACATCCACTTAAAGAAGGCTCAAAGAACATAAACAGCTTCAAGGAGCTGTGCAATGCCCTCATCACAGCTGAGGAGGAATGCCCACCTATCACTACCGAGGAGGTGAAAAGCGTATTAAGAGGCATGAAGAACTATTCCGCTCCGGGACCAGATGGCATCAAGACCTTCTGGTGGAAGAAGTTTCCTTCAACCCACCAGCATCTGGCCGGGCTTTTCACCTCATATCTAAAGTCGGAAGAGCCTATTCCGGGGTGGTTGGTGGAAGGGCGCACAGTGCTCCTGCCGAAGACGGGCAACTTAGCTGACCCTAAGAATTACAGGCCAATATCTTGTCTGAACACACTGTATAAGATCTTCACAGCTATCCTAAATGATAGGATTGTTCGGACAATTGGACCTGTATGGCGAGAGATGTATGAACAACGTGGCTCAAAGAAAGGCGTAGCAGGATGTCGGGAGAACTTGCTCATCGATAGATGTGTCTGTAAAGACGCAGCATACTATCAGCGATTTCTATCGCTGGCCTGGATTGATTACCGGAAAGCTTTCGATTCAACCTCCCATAGATTTATCATCTGTCTGTTGGAAAGCCTAAAGGTTCATCCACACATCGTGAGGTGCATAGAGACATTAATGCCGCTTTGGAAAACCAGATTTACTATCTCATCTGGAAAACATCGTGTGATCACTAACAGTATCACCTTTCAGAGAGGTGTATTTCAGGGCGACACCATGAGCCCTCTCCTCTTTTGCCTCACATTATTGCCACTATCTCTCGCACTTCGCCATTCCGAAGGTTATCTCTGCGGCAAACCTGGAAACCGAAAGCATAAGGTCACTCATGTATTTTACATGGATGATCTTAAGATCTATGCTAGGAATCAAGAAAAACTACATCTAGCTCTGAAAATTGTCAAAGAGTACACTCAAGAGATTGAAATGGAATTCGGGTTAGAGAAATGCGCCAAAGTTAATTTGAAGAAAGGAAAACTTAATGGCTTCCCCGAAGATCCTGAGCTCGTTGACAGAAGCGCTATACGACACCTTTGCGCTGGAGAGACCTATACATACCTGGGCGTGCCACAGAGCCCCATTCAGGACGCGACATCTATAAAGGATACTCTCCGATGCAGATACAAACGTCTCATCCGGCAGATTTGGTCTTCCGAACTGTCGGCGAGAAACAAAGTATCTGCAACGAACATGCTTGCCGTCCCGGTAGTACTCTATTCATTTGGAGTGGTTCCATGGACGAAGGACGAGCTCAGATCCCTTGATATCGGGACGCGAAAGGTTTTGCACATGAACAAGAGCATGC
>CAKNYM010043229.1:5849-23103 GCA_932195095.1 Andricus curvator
TTCTCCTACTTTCTATCTTCTAATTACCCCTCACTTACCCAACCGTTTCACTTCCCCTAGTTTTCCTCCTCTCACTTCCCCTCTTCTTATTTATCCTACACTTCGTCCCCCATTTCCCTTACCACATCCTACCATTTCCCTTACAACCCTCCCCTCATTTGCTTCTCCCTCATTTCACCTACTCCTCATTCACCCTAATTTCCTCATTTCCCTTCCATAATTTTCTCTACTTCCGCTCCCCTAACTTCCTCTACTTCCACTCCCTTATATTCTTGTCCTTTCGTTCCCCTCATTTTCCTACTTCCGCTCCAGTTAATTTCCTTTGCTCACCCTCCTCTAATTTCCTCTACTTTTCCTTCCCTAATTTCCCTTCGCTTCCACTCCCCTCATTTCCCCTAATTCCATTCCCTTTCCCTTCTTGGAGAAAGTGAGGCGGACGGATGCATAATCAGGGTTATTATGAAATTGTAAATAATAGAACACTTTTTTTAAATTAAAACGACTAAACTTCTCTTACGTCCCTCTTTCTAACTGTATTTGTTTTTCTTCTAATGAACTACCCTTCGCTAGTTTACTCCCCTTTCCGCTAAGAGATTTAAAGACCCAAGAGGTTTTTTGTGAAAGAGAGACGAAAAGATGAAATACGAAAAAAAAATGATGAAGAAATCAGAGTGGTAGAAAAGGATACGGAAAAATGAGGTCCGGAAGACCAGACAACGCGGCACTTTCTTGAAAAAGGGTCGCTCCTCTCGTTGGAAAATTCTCAAACGAAATAGTGTCTCCTTCCTTTTCATTTTCTCTCACATCTGCTTTACATTTTCTATCTCTGCATATCTCTTCTCAACTCCTCTTTGTTGAAATCGCACGCCAGGTTTTCTTTAAAATCTTATCTCTCAGTGTTCAAAGCTCTTTTCTTTTTAGAGTCTCATACATCTTCATACGTTTTGATTGCTCTATAAATTTACTTGTTCTCCTTTCTATGGAGGAAAAAATCCTCAAGTGAGATAAAAAAATAAAAAAATATCGATATCGACAAAAAAAATAGTAGTTGTATTTTCAACCCGAAAAGATAAATTTTCAAGAATAGAGTTCGTTTTCATTCAAGAGAGATGATAATTCTACCATAAAAGATGAATTTTGAATCCAAAAGAACAAATTTTTGAAGAAAAAAACAGTTAAATGTTACAATGAAGTTTAATTTAAAAAAAAAATTAAGCTTTCGTGAAAATTAAATTAAATTAAATTATTAATTTTTTTTCACCAAATAGCTCAATTTTGAACCAAGATGATTAATGTTCTACCAAAAAACAAATTTTCAAAAACAAAAAATAATTTTTCATCCAAATAGTCCAATTTTTGACAAAGAGAAATGAATTTAACAAAATAATTTAATTTTTAACAAAATAATTGAACTTTCAACAGAATAGTTAAATTTTTCACCAAATAGTTCAATTTTCAACGAAAAATATTAATTTTCTACCGAAAGACTAATTTTTAATAAAATAATTTTTTTAACCAAAAAGTTGAATTTTCAACTAAAAAGTTTAAAAAATTACGTTTTAACAAAAAAAAAAAAAAAAAATGATCAACTAGTTGAATTCAACGAAAAAAGACGAGTTTTTATTTTCAACGAAAAATGGAATGGTTAAATTTTCAGCTTGAAAAACTAATTTTAAACAAATGAGATTAATTTTCTAACTAAATTGACGAATTTTCAAGAAAATAAATACGTGAATTTTCTGCCAAATACTTGAATTTTCAACTTATGAAGGATGGATTTTCAATCAAAAATGAAAAAGTTCAATTTCCAGACCAAAAAATAATTTTCAACCAAGAAAAAGAAATTTCGAACAAAATATTTAAATTTTCAAACTAATAGTTTAATTGTTAACCAAACAGTTTATTTTTCTTATAAAATAGTCCAATTATCAACTTATAAAGGATACATTTTTAATTAAAAAGGAAATAGTTAAATTTCCAGACCAAAAATTAATTTTCAACAAAGAAAAGCCAATTTCGAACAAAATAGTAAAAATTTCAAACTAATAGTTTCATTTTTGACCAAACAGTTTATTTTTCTTATAAAATAGTCCAATTATCAACCTATAAAGGATACATTTTTAATTAAAAAGGAAATAGTTAAATTTCCAGACCAAAAATTAATTTGTAACCAAGAAAAACGAACTTGAGGCAAAATAGTAAAATTTGTAAACAAATATTTTAATTTTCAACTTGATAGTTTATTTTTCTTACAAATAGTTCGATTTTTAACCAAAAAGTTAATTTTCAACAATAATTTAATATTCAAACCGGTAGTTTTATTTTTTAACAAATTTTGAAATTTTGTAGGCAAAAAGATTAATTTCGTACAAAAAAATTCACAAGAAAATTAATTTAGGACTAAATAGTTGAATTTTTAACCTAAATGATGATTTTTCAACAAACGAAATTATTTTTTCACAAATTATTTCAACCTTAAATCATAAAGTTGATTTTTCAACAAGAAAAATAAATTCTCAACGAAACATATACTATTTAATATTTCAACCAAATAAGTTTTAATTTAAAATAAAAAAAAAGATTAATTTAACCATAAAAGACGAATTTTCATCTAGAAAAGATCAATTTTCAATTCAAAATATCGATTTGCAACCAAAAATAGAGTAGCTAAATTTTCAGATAAAAATATAAATTCTCCACACAAGAAAACAACAATTTTTCAGCCAAATAGTTTAATTTTAAACCAAAGAAATGAATTTCCAACTGAAATTTTGAATGTTTAAAAAAATGAATTTGCAAGAAAAGGGTTCAATATTCAACCAAATATTTGAATTTCCCACCAAAAACTTCTTTTTTTAATCAAAAAGACTATTTTTTTACACACAAAAAACTTATAAAAAAAGACTCGAATTTACAACCTAGTGCTTGAATTTTTAACTGAAAAAAATGAATTTTCAACCAAATAGATTAATTTTTCACTAAAAAAGAAATATTCAACTAAAACTGGAATAGTTGAATTTTCTCTTAAAAAAATAATTTCGAACAAAAAATGAAACACATTTTTAAGAAAATAGTTAAATTTTCGACCAAAGAGATGAATCTTTAACCAAAAAAATGATTTTTTAACAAATTAGTTCAATATTTCAACGAATTAATTAAATTTTTTACCAAAGAATATGAATTTTTAAGAAATTATTTGCATTTTCAAAAATCCTTAAGCAAATAGATACATTTTTTCAGGGAAGAGGATTATTTTTCAACCAAGAAAAACGAATTTCGAACAAAATAGTTAAATTTTCAAAACTAATAGTTTAATTTTTCAACTAAATAGTTTATCTTTCTCATAAAATAGTCCAATTTTGAACTTATAAAGGATAAATTTTTAATTAAAAAGAAAATAGTATAATTTCTATACCAAAAATTAATTTGTAACCAAAAAAACGAACTTCAGACGAAATAGTACAATTTTTAAACAAATAGTTCAACTTTCAACTTGATAGTTTATTTTTTCTACAAAATATTTGAATTTTCCACCAAAAACTTGTTTCTTTAATCAAAAAGACTAATTTCTCAAAAAAAAAAAAAAAATACAAAAAAAAATACACGAATTTACAACCTAGTTCTTGACTTTTTAACTGAAAAAGATGAATTTTCAAGCAAATAGTTTAATTTTAGACTAAAGAAGAAATATTCAACTAAAACTGGAATAATTGAATTTTCGCTTGAAAAAATAATTTTCAACAAAAAATGAAACACACTTTTGAGAAAATAGTTAAATTTTCGGCCAAAGAGATGAATCTTTAACCAAAAAAATAATTTCTTAACCAAAAGTATAATAGTAGACTCAAAAAAAAATTAAATTTTAACGAAGAATAGTTGGATTTTCTTTTTGAGCTCTGTTAATTGGGTTCACATTTCAGAAAATTCCAATATCTATGAATTTGAAGCTTTTATAATTAATTATAAAAAAAAAATTCCGCTCAGAAAACGAAAAACACCTTTGGATTAGTTTTGGAAATATTAAGGTGCGTATTTTGTTAATAATTTTTTAAACAATTATTTTTTTCTAAACTTGTGCAATTTTTATACACATATATATTAATTGCACATCAACTTTGACATTTAATCAAAATGGACTTGTAAACACCTTTAAGAGGTTTAAAAAAAAGTTTTTTAAACAAATAATATGTTATTAACATTTTGTTATCTTTTTAAAACAATATTCACAGTTTTAAAAAAACCTCTAATATTCGAGGGGTGTCTCACTCAGGATTCAAATGAAATCGTTCGAACAAAGTAAACGAATTCGTACGAATCCTAACGATTTTGATGAATTCTGATATTGACGAACCGGAATCCTTTTTTCGGAATCGGGAGTTCCGAACGCTGTGCAGTCACAGCGTTTCGGAGCGTTGGACCTACGAATTCCTTCAGAGTCCCACAAAGTTTGACGAATCCGAACGAATCCAAGCAGTGACTGCGAAGCGCGGAGTCGTACAATGCGTATATCGTACGAGCGACGCACTCACTGCTTAAATATTTCCTTTTTTTCTAATGATTTCTGAACATTAGAAACTATTTAAAGAACATTTATCAATGGTTCCAAGTTAAAGTGACAATAGGAACACTAAGGATGAAAATTAATATAAGAATTTAGTAATTAATATAGTAATGAATTATTACAATTTGATTATTTCTGGAGTAAAAGAAAATTATGTTGATTTTGTCCTTAATTTTTAACGTGTGAAAATTAATTGATAAATTTAATTGATTTATTAATGTATAACTGCAAATTGTTTTATTAATATTTAATAGTAAAATACCTTGAATATATATTGGGAAATAATTCTGTTCTTAACATTTTGCTACCACCGAGGCTACCACACTATAATTTCTCAACTTTTTTACATTTTCAAAGAGATAAGAAAAATCAAATTATGGGAAAAGCTTATTTTGAAGAATTCGAAAAAAATTTAGAATCTTTTTAATAATTTTGAAAGATTTTGATATTAAATTGTTTTAAATGTTTCTCCTAAGAAGATTTTTGACATTAATAAGAATGTTAGCTTTGATTTCAAAAACAAAAGAAATAAAGAAAAATTTGATATAAATACTGGAAAATTTTAAAAATCGTTCTTAAATTTGACTATTAAGGATTGCCATTCACAGATACATTCTTTTAATGTTGAAATAAAACAAATTATGGAGAAATTAAATCAACAAGTTCCCTCCTTTATTATCAAGGAATGTTTTGAAAGGGAAACAAAACTTAATAAAATCGCCCTTAAGGATAATAGAAAACATGATCGAAAATTTTTAAACATTCTTAATGAACAAGGAGATGTACAAAAACTCCATTTAAATATTCACTCAGTTCTTTTTCATGATCAACCAGACCCTTGGATTCTGAATATTTCTAATGTAATTATTCCACACAGAGTTATTGACATTTTGAGATTAGGTGATGGGTTTAGCAAGAAATTTGGGGGAAAAAACTATATTCAACTACTTGAAATAATTAAAGACATCGAATCAAATATTTAAAAAATACCTGAGAATAAATTGATGAATTTAGATCACAATTTATGGGTTTATCGAATGACTTTTTAAATAATGATAATCCAAAAACTTGGTTAGAAAAGGAATTGAATGAGGGTTTCATTGAAACAAAAATTTTCTTAAAAAATCATCCAGAATTAATGATTACTAAATCAGACAAAGAAGTATTACAGTAGCGATTCATAGGGATGTTTATATTCAATAAATGTTGCATATATTTAATGATGAAGATAGTTTTCAATTGATTCCTAATAATCCCACCATAATGCTTTAAAAAGGGACTTTCAAAATTTTAGACAGAATGAGAACTAATAAATATTTAGGTAATAAATAGAATAGAAAATAAAGGTAGAACACTTAGTTTTCTTTCAAATCACTCTATTCAAAATAAAATAGGAATCATTAAAAATTTGATTGATAGAGCCCTTAAATTATCACAATATTGAACATTGTAAACAAATTCTTTTTCTTAACCATTATTCTTTTGAATTCATCGAAAAACATGCGCATAACAGAATAAAATATATAAAAAATAAAAACAATGATAAAAATAAAATAAACAGAGAAGATTACAATACATTTAATACAGTTGTTCTTCCATATTTTGGTAAAATCTCGAAGATTTTGAAATCAATGTTGGGAAAATTAGGTTTACATACTATTTATAGAGTTCCTTTTAAGAGCAATATGATTGTAAAATTAGGAAAAGATAGATATGAGACGTTAGACAAAAAATGTGTTATTTACAAAATTAATTGTAAAGATTGCAATGCAGTTTATGTAGGGCAGACAAAAAGGGCTCTTAGACTTAGGAAAAATGAACATGAAAATAATTTTCGCATAAGTCCTAGATATCACTCAGTCCTTTCAAAACATAAGGTTACACATGATCATGACTTTAATTGGAATGATATTAAAATTCTTTATCATGAAAGAAATCAGGAAAAGAGAGAATTCATGGAAATGTTATTTATAAAGAGAGAAGGTAACAAGGCTATCAATTTAAAAAGGGACCTCTCAGGATATAATAAATTATGGGATAGAGTAACTAATTGGTTAAAGTAATTCTCTTTGACTATTTCTCAATTAATAATTTTGATTATATTAAACTTAATTAATTTTTAATTCATATTTTATTTACAGGTTATATTAATGTTTCATACCTTTAGTTATTCCCTATAAATAATCCCTGATGAGGAGGTTTAAATTGACCTCGAAACATGTTGGTCCTCTTGTATTATAAAAACGACGGAGAAAGGAAAAAGTGAGAGGTTGGTTTTTTGGTTAACTTTTTCCCTTTTTCTCCCTGTTTTTTTTTAAATTATTTTATTCTTGTCTCTAATTAGCTGAAAAGTGAGGTTGTTTTGGAATTTTACTTTTTTAATTATGAATATTTTTCCTGCTTATTTTGCAAAAATTATTCGTAGTAAAATGAAATTCCTTTCAATCTTAATTTAAAAAAAATTTTAAATAGAGACACTAAACATATGATTCTTTCCAATCTGTAGGGTTTGTTTATGAATAATATTAAGATTCTTTAAATTGAGTTTACATAGTTTTACCTCAATTTTTGGTAAGAAATCTTTTCTTTCATTTAACATAAAAAAATAATTTGTGTAATAAGTATGCATTGAATTTTAGTGGAAAAAATTTTTTTTTAGAAATGTATTCAAATATTTTGGATTGTTTTCTTTTCCTAATTGGAAAATTTAATAATCTTGATAGATTGGTCTTAGAATCACCTACAAATGGTTTAGGTTTAATTGTAAAAGAATAATTTTAAGTTTTGAATGTTGCAAAATGTGTGAGGAGAAAAAATATCGAAGACTTTGAGACAATTCTTTTAATTTCTCAGGATTTCAAAAAATTTTAGGTGAATTCAATTATACAGGGCGTCAAGAGAATGAAAAAATATTCTTAAGCTTGTTCTTAAGATTCCTGAGAAAATTTCAAATGATTTTTTTCTTAATGAATTCGAAGAGAAAATTGGGAAAGAATACAAAGCATTTTAAATTATTTCCTAAAATTTTGAGAAAGAGTATGTAAAAGATTTAAAAACAAAATTTTGCCACCATACATAATTTTAGAAAAAATTTGAGTAAGTGTAAGAGATACTTAGAACTTTTCGCACGATTCAAAAATAATTAAAATTTATAAGATATTTTAGGAATTTTGTAAGGTTTCAAGAAAATAAAAATAATTCTTTAGGTTCCTAGCAAAAATTAAAATAATTTTTCATTATGAAAAATTAATTTTAAGAAAAGATTTAAAAAGATTTCAAGACATTTTAAAAGATTTCGAAAATTTTCAAAGAAGAATCTGAAAGATTTTAAGACAATTTTTAAAATGTTGCAGAATTAAAAAACATCACGAAAAATTTGAATAATTCAAAAATATTAGAAGGTTTAAAAAATTGGAAAGGATAAAAAAAGGAATTTCTTAAGATTTATGGGAAAATTTTTCAGGATTTTTTATTTCTTCCAAACTTCTAAATGTCCTGAATATCTTTTAAAAAGGCTCGAATTTTTCCTAATATTTTTTAGAATCCTGTAAAATAATTTTTTTTAAATCTTCTAGATTCTTTTTTAACACATTTGTAATATTCAAAAATATTTTTTAATTTTTTCGAGAGCCTTATAAAATTTATATTTATATAAGTTTAAAAACAAACTGATAATACGTCTTTTCTTGTAAGTAATTTTAATATTTGTGTCTGAACACAAATTTTTAAAAGCATTCAGTGTTACATCAAAATGTTGTTGTATTTATTTCTGTACAACACTTCATCTTAAAAAACGTTTTTTTTTATTTAGAAAACCTCTATTATGTTTTTAAACATAATACAAAAAATGTTACGGAACTGTGGTAAGGGGGGGGGGGGGTCTGAAGGAAATGTTATTGTCTGTTACACGGGGAAGGGTATCTATCGGTATTAAAATGAACATCAACACCGGCGGGAAAAAAGAAAAAAGCTTTTAGTCTGTGGCGAATATCTGATAAAAAATTTATATTTAATAAAATTGATAATAATAATATAATTACCAAGATTATTTTGATTTAGGCCTTCTAAATATTTAATTTCATCAAGCCAATTATCAAATTTTATAACCATGCATACTGCGCAGGTCCGAGATTTGTCCCGTCGCGCGGTCGTTGCGGGGACTCCCCTCGAATTCCCTACGAATTCAAGCATGAATCCCAATGATTCCCTGCGGTTCAACTCGAAATCCTTACGGACTGCTACGAATACTTAACGATTTCATCAAAAACCATCGGACTCGTACGAATTTTCCGTTTTCAAACGATTTCACGAATTCACTGATGATTTTCTACTTTGATTTTTACGGCATACATTGCCTTACCGGAATCCTTACAGATTGCCATCTGATTTTTGACGGAATAAGCCGTGATTTTTTGAGTGAGACGCCCCTCGCTAATATTTCTATTGATTTTGATTGAATACTCAAAGTCGGCGTGCAATTAATATATTATTTGTTTATAAGATTTAGAGAACTTCAGGAAATAATGTAAATATTTAAGAATGGTTTAAAAATAAAGGGTATCAGATATTTCCGAATCGAATCTAAAGGTGTTTTCAGTTTTACAATCAGACGCTTACTTTGTTTACAATTATTTACAAAACTTTGAAATTCAAAATGTGATATTTTTAAATTTAATATTATATTTATCTTTTTTTTTCTTGGAATTTTTTTAAATACCCTAAACTTGTTAAAATCCTTCAAAATTTATCAAATTTATTAAATCTGGTAAAATTATTTGCAAAAAAAATCGAGTAAAATTTCGTAAAACATCTTTAAATCGGTAATATTTTTTTAAAATCCCTAAAAAATAATGAAATGTGTGGAATCCCGTAAAATTCTATTAAATCTGATATAGCACCCTTGAAATTCCTTGAAAGCTTTATCTTCTTGTGAAATTCTGTGAATCCCTCAAATATTCTAATATTGCTAAAAGTCCCTTGACATATTGTGAAAACCGTAAAAATAACTTGAGATAAAAAATAATTTTAATTAATTTTTGTCTGAAAAAAGATCTTCTGCTTTCGCTACGCTGGGAGTCGAACCACCGAACTTCTGATTTCCGGTCAGCTGCTTCCCCATTAAACTACTAGATAGATAGAGAGAAGAAACTTTTTTCAGAAATACACGACTTATTATGCGAAATGATACAAACAAAATTTTTAAAGGAATCTGTATTATCATTAGAGAATACCATAAATTTTTAACGTCTTTTCAGACTAGATGGAGATATGAATTAAACATTATTTTAATTATTTTTATTCTGAAAAAAGATCTTCTCCTTTCGCTTCACTGGGAATCGAACCACAGAACTTCCTATTGCCGGTCGGGTGCTTTCCCATTAAGCTACTAGAGAGATAGAGAGAAGAAACTTTTTTCATAAATACACGCATTATTATGCTAGATGCTACAAATAAAAATTTTCAAGGAATCTGTATTATCATTAAAGAAAAACAGAAATTTTTAACGTCTTTTCAGACTAGATGGATATATGAATTAAACATTATTTTAATTATTTTCATTCTGAAAAAAGATCTTCTCTCTGATTTCCAGTCAGGATCTTTCCCTTTAAGCTACTAGAAAAATCTAGTCTGAAGAAGAAATTGAAAATTTCTGTTATTCTCTAATGATAATACAGATTTTTTGAAAAATTTGATGTGTACCATCTAGCATAATAATGCGTGTATTTCTGAAAATAGTTTCTTCTCTCGATCTCTCTAGTAGCTTAATGGGAAAGCACCTGACCGGAAATCATAAGTTCTGTGGTTCGCCTCCCAGCGGAGCGAAAGGGGAAGATCTTTTTTCAGAAAAAAGTAATTAAAATCATTTTTAATTCATAGCTCCATCTAGTCTGAAAAAGATGTTTAAAGTTTTTATTATTCTCTTATGATAATACAGATTCCTTAAAGAAAAAATATCTCAAATTTGGTGAAATCCTCAGTAATCTTTTAAAATCCCGTATAACCTCTTAAAATCTTTAATATCTTTAAAAATTCATTTAACACTATTTATATTCTTGACATCCTCTGAAACCACGTAAATTCCCCAAAAAATGGTAGACATCCTTTAAAATCCCTAAAAGTTCCTTAAGAATTAATTTATTCCCAAAAATGTTGTAGAAATTCTATAAAATTCCTTGCAATGCCTGAAAACCCTTGTATAACTTGGAAACTTTTGGAAATCCCTTGAAGTTTTTGAATCTCTTTAAATTCCTTGGAATTTTGTTAACTGCCTTCAAATCATTCAAATCCTTTGAAATCTAGTGAAATCCCTTAAAATACTTTGAAACCCCGTTAATTGTCTAAAAATTTGTAATACCTCTTAAAATTACTTTAAAAAGTTTGAAAAGTTTGAAATCCTCTGAAAGCAGATGAAACGTCTTGAAATCTCTTAAAATCCCTTGAAATCTTTAAAAATCTCTGAAATCTTTTAGAATCCTTTGAAATCATCTAAAAGCTTCGGAACCCTATAAAATCCTGTCGAATTTCTGAAATCGGTTAAAATCCTTTGAAATCCCTGAACATTTTTTGACATCTTCAAAATATCGAAATATTTTAAAATTTCGATTTTTGAGATAGCAGATATGTTATTTTGGACAATCTTTAATTTTTTTCAAAATAATAGCAAAATAATTGCATCTTTAAAAAAAGTGTCAAAAAGTGTCAATAGTGGCATGAACTTGAGGCCTCATATTTTTTTGTATCAATAATTAATTAACGTTAATTTCTGTAAAAATAATCAGAATTAATCATCAGATCAGACGATGATAAAAAAAATACAATTGGACCAAAAATACTACCCCTAATCGTATAAAAATACTACTTTATAGGGGTTTAAAAATATAAAAAAAATCATATGAAAAACAATTATTATTTTTACGGAAATGAATGTAAATCAACGTTATAAAAAAGCATTTTTTTAGAACACCTTAATCCACAGGTTGGATGACGTGCGACCCCTTTAAAGGTTGTTGCATTCAAACTTCTACGTGTGCTTAAAAAGACAATTAAAAAAAAATTATAATGACCGGTAGCTAGTTAATTGAATAATTAATTAATCATTTCCGTAAGATAATTAAAATTTCTTTCGTTATTAATTATCCTATTCCTGAAGAATTCTCGCACTTCCCTTCAAAGAGAACAAAGGTAATTTTAATACAAGGGAAAATATAATAAGGGAAAAATTCCAGAAGTTCAGACTGTTCTCTCAACAAAGGGCAAGAAGATTCCTAGTTAGTCTTAATTGTTACACGTTTCATTTAATGAGAACGAGTCTAATTATTTGAAAACGCTCGGAATTTCACAAGTTTCAAAATTAAAGAGAAGGTACTCAAGTCAAGGTTTAATTACCTAATTTGTCTGTTTTTCATTAAAATTTGGGTGAATTCTCCCCACTTTTTTTCGAGCTTAATTTAGAAGTTTAAGAAAAATTCCCTCGTTCTTAGGGTTTCGTAGCCTTCCCCAGGAGGGGAAATGAGGGAAAGGGGAGTGAGGAGAAATAAGGCGAGGGAAAGTAAAGAGAAGTGAGGGAAAATTAGGGTGGGAAAGTGAAGGATGGGGAAGTAGGGGAAGCGATGGCATGTGAGGGCACGGGAAGTAGGGGAAGCGAGGGAAAATTAGAGGTGAGAAAGTGAGGGGAAACAAGAAGCGGAGCATTGAGGGTAGGAATAGGAGGGGAAGTAAGAGGAGTAATATGAGGGGAGTGAGGGAAAGTAAGAGAATGACAAATTATTCAATGGGAAGTAAGGTAAATGAACGGAGGGGAAAGTAGAGGAATTGAGAGGAAATGACAGAAGAGGAAGTAGAAGAAGTAAGGGGAAATTAGGGAGAGGAGTAAGGGATGATTGAGGGTAGTAAGGGGAGGAAAAAGTATATGAATTAAGAGGAAATTACAGAAGTTGAAGTAGAAGAAGTAAAGGGAAATTAGGGAGTGGAGTAAGGAAGGATTGAGGGTAGTAAGGGTTGGGCGAGCAAGGGGAGTAATAGGAGGGGAGTGAGGAAAAATAAGAGAAAGGAAAATTAGTCGATGGAAAGTAACATAAATGAAGGGAGGGGAAAGTAGAGGGATTGAGAGGAAATGACAAGAGAGGAAGTAGAAGAGGTAAGGGGAAATTAGAGAGGGGAGTAACGGAAGATGGATGGTAGTAAGGCGAGGAAAAAGTGGATGAATTAAGAGGAAATTACAGGAGTGGAAGCAGACGAGGTAAAGGGAAATTCGGGAGAGGAGTAAGGGAGGATTGAGGGTAGTAAGGGGTGGGGGAGCAAGGGGAGTAATTGAAGGGGAATGATGGAAAATAAAAGAAGAGAAAATAAGAGAAAGGAAAATTAGTGTATGGGAAGTAAGGTAAATGAAGGAAGGGAAAAGTAGAGGAATTGAGAGGAAACGACAGAAGAGGAAGTAGAAGAGGTAAAGGGAAATTAGGGAGGACAATAAGGGAGGATTGAGGGTAGTAAGGGAAGGGAAAGTAAAGCGAGTAATAGGAGCGGAGTGAGTGAAAATAAGAGAAGTGAAAATTAGTCGATGGGAAGAAAGGTAGATGAAGAGACGGGAAAGTAGAGGAATTGAGAGAAAATGACAGAACAGGAAGTGAAAGAGGTAAGCGGAAATTAGGCAGATGATTAGGGAAGTAGGGGAAGGGGTCAATTTCCAGCGATGAATGATAATTTTTTTTTAATTAATTTTTTTAACTAAAAATGTAACTAATAGAGTCGAAAATTGATCATTTTATTAAAAAATGTATCTCTTTGGCCGAAAATCCGCAATTATTTTCGATTAAAAAATAATTCGTTTGGGTTGAAAAGTTTACTACTTTATTTTTGTTTAAGAAATTATCTTTTCTTTTTGGTTAAAAATTTAATTATTTTGTAAAAAAATTATCTCTTTTTTTTTTAAATTCAAAAATTTTGTTAGAATGTCATTCTTAGGTTAAAAATTCAACTGCTTTAAAGATTCGTCTTTCATAGGTTTAAAATTCAATTGAAAATTTATTTAAAAAAAATAAAAAATAAAAGTTTATAGCTTTTTCATCAAAAAATCCACTACTTGCTTGAAAGTAGAACTTTCTCATTAAAAATTCAGTTTTATGTTTGAAAATTTAACTATTTTGTTGAAAATTCATTTTGTTTGAAAATTCATTTTTTATAGGAGAGAATTCAACTACTTGTTGAAAATTTGTCTTTTTTAGTAGAAAATTAATCTTTTAATTTAAAAACGGTATATTTAACCATTTCATTTTTTGTTGAATATATATAATTTTTATTTAAAAATTCCACTATCTGGTTGAAAATAAATCTTTTCCAGTATAAAATTTAACAATTTCTGGGAATTTTGTTGTTTTTTGTTGTAAAAAATGAATCTTTTTGGTTGAAAATTAATGTTTTTATTTGATTTTTTTTTTTGTAGAAATTTAATCTTTTTGGTTAAAAATGGAACTATTTTTGGTAGAAACTAAATTAGTTTTGGTTGAAAAATCTTTTATTATATTTTCAGTTGAAAATTCACCTTTCCAGGTTAAAATGTTATCATTTGGTTCAAATTTAAATTATTTTATTGAAAATTATACGATTTTGTCAGAAAGTAATTCCTTTTTATTGAAAACTCAACTGTTTTGTTGAAAATCCTTCTTTTTTATTAAAAACTCAATTGTTTTGTTGAAAATTCTTCTCTTTTGGTTAAAAATTCAACAATTTTTTCAGAAAATTTAACGTTTTTGTTGAAACGTAACTTTTTTGTTGAAAATTCCTACTTGAGGGTTGACAATTCAATTTTTTTTTTCTAGAAAATTTGGCCTATTGGCTTGAAAATTGTAAATTTATTTGTTATATTTTTGGTAAAAAATTAATGTTTTTTAGTTGAAGATTTAACTGTTTGGTTGAAAATTGATATATTTTGTTAAAAATTCGTCTTTTGAGTAAAAAGTAATTCTTTTTGGTTGAAAATTAAATTATTCTGTCAAAATTTGAAAAATTTGGTTTAAAAATCTTCTTTCTTTTTGGTAGAAAATTTAACTATTTGATTGAAAATTAACTTTTTTGTTAAGAATTGATCTTTTTTTAAATTTGAACTCCATTATTAAAAATTCCTTTATTATTATTATTTTTCAGTTTGAAAAATTGCGTTTCCACGAAAAAAAAATCGAATTATAAACCAGTTGAATTGAATGAGAAAAGACGATTTTTTTAAAAAATTGGTTAAATCCTTAACCACATGAATTTTAACAAAAAAAAAATGAATTTCCAACCATTTAAATTCAACTAAAAAAGACGATTTTTTAAGCAAATAGTTGATTCTTCAATTTATAAAGGATAAATTCGCAACCAAAATTGGAATAGTTAAATTTCCAGACATAAAATTAATTTTTAATCAAGAAAAATGAATATCTAACAAAATAGTGAAATTTTTAAATAAATAGTTATTTCAAACCAAACAGTTTATTTTTCATAAAAATAGCTGTATGTTCAACCAAAAAGGTCATTTTCAATAATAATTTAATTTTCAACCAAATAGTTTAATATTATATATAATTATATAATAATTTTTTATAAATTTTTTTATAAAAATCGTTGAATTTTCAACTAAAGAAGATTGAATTTTCAACAACAACAAAATGAATATCAACCAAATCACAAAATAGTTGATGTTTTATTCTGCAAGATATATTTTCAACAAATTGGTCGAATTAGCATACAAAAAAGTTTAAACTCAAAAAAAAAAACATTTGCATTTTCAAATAGTTAAATTTTCAAGCCAAGAAGACGAATTTTTTAGAAGACAGATGAATTTTCAATATACAAGTAAAATTTTTCTATCCAAAAAGACGAATGTTTAACAAAAAAGTTACAGTTTTTACTGAAAGAGATGACTATTTAACAAAATTGTTGAATTTTCAAAAAACAAATGAGTTTTTAACAAAGAAGTTCAACTTTCAACCAAGTGGTGTAATTTTCAATTCGAAAAATTTAATTTTCAACTAAAAATGTAATAGTTAATATTTCAATCAAAAAGAAGATTATAATTTCAAATAAAAAACAGTCGAATTTAACCAAAAAAGATGAAGTCTCAAGAAAAAATGTAATAGTTGATATTTCAAAACAAAAAATATTTTAACTTTAAATCAAAAACAGTTGAACTCAACCAAAAAAGACGAATTTTCAACAAAATTTAAAAATTTTTAATTCATCAAAAATTTTATTTTTTAACAAAACAATTCAGTTTTTAATAAAAAAGAAGAATTTTCAACAAAAGTTGAACTCCTTTGTTAATATTTTTTATTTTTTATTTAAAATTAAAACAGTCAAATTCAACCATAAAAGAAGATTTTTTAACAAAATAGATAAATTTTCAACTAGAGAAACAATTTGAACAATTTTAACAATTTGCAAGAAAAGAGTTCAACATTTGAATCTTCAAACCAAAAAGTTGATTTTTTAAACAAAAAGACAAAATTTCTATTTTCAATTTTCTACAAAAAAATGAATTGTCAACCAAATACATGAATTTTCAAGCAATTATTTTAATTAATTTTTTTCTGAAAAAAGATCTACTTTCGCTCCGCTGGGAGTCGAACCACAGAACTTCTGATTTCCGGCCAGGTGCTTTCCCATTAAGCTACTAGAGAGATCGAGAGAAGAAATTTTTTTCAGAAATACACGCATTATTATGCTAGATGGTGCAAATAAAATTTTTCAAGGAATCTGTATTATCATTAGAGAATAGCAGAAATTTGTAACGTATTTTTCAGACTAGATGGAGCTATGAATTAAAAATGATTTAAATTAATTTTTTTCTGAAAAAAGATCTCCTTTCGCTCCGCTGGGAGTCGAAGCACACAATCTCTCTAGTAGCTTAATGGGAAAGCACCTGACCGGAAATCAGAAGTTCTGTGGTTTGACTCCCAGCGGGGCGAAAGCAGAAAATTAAAATATTTTGTAGGAAAAGTAAACTATCAAGTTGAAAATTAAACTATTAGTTTGAAAATTCAACTATTTTGTTCGAAATTCGTATTTCTTGGTTGAAAATTAATCTTCTTCGTTGAAAAAATGTATCTATTTGGTTAAGGTTTCAACTATTTCGTTATAAAAACTCGTCTTTTCGTTAAATTCAACTGGTTGAATTTTTTCTTTAAACGTAATTTTTCAAAGTGAGAATTCAAAAATTCCACTTTTGGTTTAAAACTAACGTTTTTCGTTGAAAATTGAGCTATTTGGTGAAAAATTTAACTATTCTGTTGAAAGTTTAATTATTTTGTTAAAAATTCAACTATTTTGTTAAATGCATTTCTCTTTCTCAAAAACTGAACTATTTGGATGAAAAATGATTTATTTTGTTGAAAATTGGTTTTTTCTCTCGATCTCTCTAGTAGCTTAATAGGAAAGCACCTGACCGGAAATCAGAATTTCTGTGGTTCGACTCCCAGCGGAGGGAAAGGAGAAGATCTTATTTCAGAAAAAAAGTAATTAAAATTATGTTTAATTCATAGTTCCATCTAGTCTGAAAAAGACGTTAAAAATGTCTGTTATTCTCTAATGATAATACAGATTCCTGGAAAAATTTGATTTGTACCATCTAGCATAATAATGCGTGTATTTCTGAAAATAGTTTCTTCTTTCGATCTCTCTAGTAGCTTAATGGAAAAGCACCTGAATGGAAATCAGAAG
>CAKNYM010043229.1:26596-43129 GCA_932195095.1 Andricus curvator
TTTCCCTTACTATCCTTCCTCTTATTTCACACTTACTTCACCCTTCATTTCTCTTCTCATCACTTCTTCTACAAACCCTCTCCTTATTTCCATAATTCCCTTACCCTCACTTGCGCTCACTTCTACTACTTTCCCACCCCTTACTTCTACTACTTTCCCTCTCCTCACTCCTACTTCCTTCCCTCCCCTCACTTCTACTACTTTCCCTACACTCACTTCTACTTTTCCTCACATCCCCTATTTATCCTATCCACATTTCTCTTCCTTCCCCTCTTCTCACTTTCTCACTTTCTCATACGTTTCCTGTATGTCTCTACTATACTTCCCCTTACTTCCTCCTTACCTTACCCTCTTCACACTTCCTCTAATTTCCCACTCTTTATTTTTCCCGCTTCCACTACCCACACTTCCCATATTTCCCCTCCATTTCCCTCACACCCCTTCCACCTTCACATTTCGGCCTTCCTCTCCCCTAACTTCCCCTACTTTGATTTCTTACTTCCCCTTCCCTACTCTCCCAAAATCCCCTCCTTGGTATATTTTGTTGAAAATTCGTCTTTTTTGATAAAAATTTATATTCTTGATTGAAAGTTCAATTTCTTTCTTAAATATACATTTTGTCAGTTAAAGATTCATCTTTTATGTTAAAAATTAAACTATTTGGTGGGAAATTAGGTTTTTTTTTCGCTAAAAATCAATTTTTGAACTGCAAATTTAACTATTCCTTGTTTGATTGAGAAGTGATCGTTTTTCGTTGAAAACTTAAATATTTAGTTGCAAATTAACTCTTTGTTTGGAAATTCATATTTTCGGGATACAAATTCAATTTTTTTATAGAGCACTTGCCTTTTTGCCTAGAAAATAGAAAATTGAAGACATTTTTTTTTAGAAATTTGATCTTTTTTGGTAAAAAGTAATCTTTTTGGTTAAAAATTAGTGTGTTAAAAATTAATTTTCTTAAGATTCATCATTTCAGTTTAAAATTCATCTCTTTACTTGAAAATTTATTTTTTTATTTGAAAATTCAACTATTCTGTTTAAAATTCATCTTTTTTAATCTGACATTCAACTATTCCATAAAAAAACCATTCCTCTTGTTACAAATTTTACTGTTTTGTTGAAAACCTGTTTCTTTCTTGTCAAAAATTAATTTTTTGTAATGAAAATTCAACTATTCCATTTTTCATGAAAGTTTATATTTTTATTTGAAAATGTTACTATAAATTGGAAAATGTAACTATTTTGTTAAAAATTTATTTGGTTTTTATTAAAAATTAATTTTTTTCACTGAAAATATAAACATTTCATTTTTGATTGAAAATTAATTTTTTTAGTTTAGAATGCAAGTATTTGGTTTAAAGTTTATGAGTTTTGTTAAAAATGCATCTATTTTGTTGAAAATTCCTATTTTTATTTTAAAATTAATTTCTTATTTCAAAATTTAACTATTTTGTTGAACAGTCGTATTTTTTAGGAGGAAATTATTATTCTTGGTTGAAAATTTTATTCATCTTTTTGGTTGAAAGTTTAACTGTCTTCCGAAAAATTCGTCTCTTTTACTTGAAATTTCATCTGTTTAGTTGAAAATGCAACTGTTTTTTATTGAATTTTTTTTTATGTTCAATCGTTTTGTTTTTGAAAATTCGACCATTTGGTTGAAAATTCATCTTTTTCGGTCAAATAATTAACTATTTGGTTAAAAATTAAACTATTGTTTTAAAAATGTAATTATTTTGTTGAAAATTCAACTTTTTTGTTAAAAATCTTCCTTTTGGATTAGTAATTCATTTTTTTTGTACAAATGTTCTTGGTTGAAAATTCAACTGTCTTCTAAAAAAGTTATTTTCTTTGGCTTGAAGATTCAACTTAAAGTTTAGTATTTTTTGTTTGAAAATTTAACTGTTTATTTAAAAATTCATATCTGTAGGTACAAATTTCAATTATTTGGTTAAAAATTAAACGATTTGGTTGAAAATTAAAATTATTCTCACAAAAATTCAAACTTTTTGGTTGAAAATCTTTCTTTTGGGTTGAAAATTAATCCTTTTTGGTAGAAAAGTTCTAGGTTGAAAATTCAACTTTCTTCTAAAAAACTGCCTCTTTTTAGATTCAAGATTCGACTATTTGCTTAAAAATTCAACTATTTTTAGTTAAAGTTCAATATTTTACATATGTTGGAAAATTGGACGATTTGATTGCAAATTCGTCTTTTGAGTTTGAAAATTCAAGTATTCTGTTAAAAAATCTCTTCTGCCTAAAAGTTTAATTATTTTATAAATGCGAATTTTCAGTCGAAAATTAATTTCTTTTTGTTGAAAATTCAACTATTTGTTCCAAAATTTATCTTACTTATTGAAAATTTACTTTCTTGTTAAAAGTTCTCCCTTCCCGTTTTAAAAGTCAATTTTTTTAAAAAATATTCGACTTTTTTACTTACAAACTTAACTTTTTCGTTGAAAATTCTTTTCTTTTGGTTTAAAATTCATTCAACTATTTGGTTAAAAATTCCTTTCTTCAGTTAGAAATTGAACTATTTTGTTAAAAACCTGTTTCTTTCTGGGTAAAAATTAATTTTTTTTTTAATCGAAAATTAATCTATTCCCATTTTTGATGAAAATTTATCGTTTTCAGCAAAAAATTTAACTATTGCAAATTTATCTTGGATTGAAAATGTGACTATAATGTTGAAAATTCGGTTTTTTTTGCTAAAAATTTAATTTTTTTGAATGGAAATGTGAATATTCCATTTAGGATTAAAATGAATCTTTATTAACTTAAAATGCAACTATTTGGTTGAAATTCAATATATTTTGTTGAAAATTCGATTCTTTGGGTAAAAAGTTAATGTTATTTTCTGAAAATTCATGCTTTTGTTTTAAAATTGATTTTTTATTCAAAAATGCACTATTTTGTTAAACATTCGTTTTTTTTTGTAGAAAATTATTGTTTTATTATATTTTTAATTATTATATATTATAATAATTATTTAAAAATATATTAATTAATTAATTGTTTTATTTTTATTGTTTTTTTTTATTGTTTAAATTATTATTTGTAAAAAAATTCTTGGTTGAATTTTTTTCTTTCAACTATTTAGTCAAGAAATATTGGTTTTTATAGAAAACGTAACTGTTTTATTGAAAATTCAACCTTTTTATAGCAAATTTGCTCTTTTAGTTTGAAAATTCATCTGTCTTCAAAAAAATTTGTCTTCTTGGCTTGAAAATTCAAAAATTTTTGTTAAAAATTCGTACTTTTTTTCTAAAAATTCAACTATTCGGTTGTATATGCTACTGTTTGGTTTATAATACTTTTGTTTATTAAAAATTCAAATATTTGTTTGAAAAGTCATCCTTGTAGTTTAAAAATTCAACTATTCAGCAAAAAATTAAAGTATTTGGTGAAAAATCAAACTATGTGGCTGAAAATTAAATTATTTCCTTAAAAATTCAACTTTTTTATTGAAAATCGTTCTTTTCGATTACAAATTAATCTTTTCTGGTAGAAAATTTCAAGGTTGAAAATTTAACTATTTTATTTAAAATTCATCTCTTTTGTCCGAAAGTTCAACTATTTGGTGTTAAATGCAAATCGTCAGTCTAAAATTAATTTGTTGTTGTTGAAAATTCAACTTTTTGGTTGAAAAATCATCTTTTTTTGGTTCAAAATTAACTTTTTCATTGAAAATCGTTCTTTTCGATTGCAAATTCATTTTTTGGTAGGAAAGTTCTTGGTTGAAAATTTAACCATTTTATTTAAAATTCATCTCTTTTGCCTGAAACTTTAACTATTTGGTTTTAAATGCAAATCGTTAGTCTAAAATTATTTGTTGTTGCTGAAAATTCAACTATTTGGTTGAAAAATCATCTTTTTAGAAAAAATTATCAAAATATTTTGTTAAACATTAACTTATTTGGTTGAAAATTCAACTATTTTCTTTAAAATTCATATCTTTTATCTGAAAGTTTAACTATTTGGTGTTAAATCCAAATGTTTAGCCTATAATTAATGTATTGTTGCTGGAAATTCAACTATTTGGTTGAAAAATTATCTTTTTTTTTTAAATTAACTTTTTTTTTGAAAATTCTTCTTCTTTAATTTAAAAATCAACTGTTTTTCGAAAAATTCGTCTTTTTAGGTTGAAAACTCAACTTTTTTGTCAAAAATTCAACTATTCATCCAAAAATTAAACTATTAGGTGAAAAATCAAACTATTTTTTTAAACATTGACTTATTTTGTTGAAAATTCAACTTTTTTATTGGAAATCGTTCTTTTCGATTGCAAATTCATCTGTTTGGTAGAAAATTTCATAGTTGAAAATTCAACTATTTTATTTAAAATTCATCTCTTTTACCTGAAAGTTTAACTATATGGTTTTAAATCTAAATGTTTAGCCTATAATTAATTTTTTTTTTGCTGAAAATTTAACTATTTGGTTATAAAATCATATTTTTTGGTTAAAAATTAACTTTGTTGTTGAAAATTAATTTTTTTCAGTAACGACTGTTTTTTGAAAAAAATTTCTTTCTAGGTTGAAAACTCAACTTTTTTGTTAAAAATTCAACTATTCCGCGAAAAATGAAACTATTACGGGAAGAATCAAACTATTTTGTTAAACATTATTAGGTGAATTTCTTAGTTGAAAAAAAAAAAAAACATTGACTAATTTTGTTGAAAATTCAACTTTTTTTTACCGAAAATCGTTCTTCTGGATTGCAAATTCATTTTTTTTGTAAAAAGGTTCTTAGTTGAAAATTCAACTATTTTATTTAAAATTGATCTCTTTTGTCTGAAAGTTTAACTATTTTGTTTGAAATGCAAATGGTTAGTCTAAAATAAATTTGTTGTTGGTGAAAATTCAACTATTTGGTTGAAAAGTCATCTTTTTTGGTCAAAACTTAACTTTGTTGTTGAAAATTCATTTTTTTTTAATTTCAAAAACAACTGTTTTTTAAAAAAAAATTTCTTTCTAGGTTGAAAACTCAACTTTTTTCTTAAATATTCAAGTATTCAGCGAAAAATTTAACTGTTAGGTAAAAAATCAAACTATTTTTTTAAACATCAACTTATTTTGTTGAAAATTTAAGTTTTTTATTGAAAATCGTTCTTTTCGATTGCAAATTCATCTGTTTTGGTAGAAAATTTCTTAGTTGAAAATTCAACTATTTTATTTAAAATTCATCTCTTTTACCTGAAAGTTTAACTATTTGGTTTTAAATCCAAATATTTAGCCAAATGCTGCTGAAAATTAAATTATTTGTTTTTGAAAATTCATTTTTTTTTTATTGTAAAATCAAGTGTTTTCTAAAAAAAATCATCTTTTTAGGTTGAAAAATCAACTTTTTTGTTAAAAATTCAACTATTCACCGAAAAATTAAACTATTATGTGAAAAATCAAACTATTTTTTTAAACATTAACTTATTTTGTTGAAAATTCAACTTTTTTACATAAAATCGTTCTTTTGGATTGCAAATTCATCTTTTTGGTAAAAAAGTTCTTATTTGAAAATTCAACTATTTTATTTAAAATTCATCTCTTTTGTCTGAAAGTTTAACTATTTGGTTTCAAATGCAAATGGTTAGGCTAAAATTAATTTGTTGTTGTTGAAAATTCAACTATTTGGTTGAAAAATCATCTTTTTTGGTTGAAAATTAACTTTGTTGTTGAAAATTCATCTTTTTTAATTTAAAAAACAACTGTTTTCCAAAAAATTCATCTTTTTAGGTTGAACAATCAACTTTTTTGTTAAAAATTCAACTATTTAGCGAAAAATTAAACTATTAGGTGAAGAATCAAACTATTTTGTTGAACATTAACTAATTTTTTTGAAAATTCAACTTTTTTATTGAAAATTGTTCTTTTCGATTGCAAATTCATCTTTTTTTGGTAGAAAATTTGTTAGTTGAAAATTCAACTATTTTGTTTAAAATTCATCTCTTTTACCTGCAAATTTAACTATTTGGTTTTAAATACAAATGTTTAGCCTACAATTAATTTATTGTTGTTGAAAATTCAACTATTTGGTTGGAAAATCAGCTTTTTTTATTTGAAAAACAACTTTTTTCAAAAAATTCATCTTTTTAGGTTGAAAACTCATCTTTTTCGTTAAAAATAAATTTCTTTTGGTAGAAAATTATTTTTTTTTTTTTGTTGAAAATTCAACTATTTGGTTGAAAAATCATCATTTTGTTCAAAAATTAACTTTGTTGTTGAAAATTCATGTTTTTTAATTTAAAAATCAACTGTTTTCTAAAAAAATTCGTCTTTTTAGGTTGAAAACTCAACTTTTTTGTTAAAAATTCAACTATTCAGCGAAAATTAAACTATTAGGCGAAGAATCAAACTATTTTGTTGAACATTAACTTTTTTTTTTTGAAGTCAACTTTTTCATTGAAAATCGTTCTTTTCGATTGCAAATTCATCTTTTCTGGTAGAAAATTTCTTAGTTGAAAATTCAACTATTTAATTTAAAATTCATGTCTTTTACCTGAAAGGTTAACTATTTGGGTTTGAATCTCAATGTTTAGCCTATAATTAATTTATTGATGCTGAAAATTCAATTATTTGGTTGAAGAATCATCTTTTTTGGTTAAAAATTAACTTTGTTGTTGAAAATTCATCTTTTTTAATTTAAAAATCAACTGTTTTCTAAAAAAATTATCTTTTTAGGTTGAAAACTCAACTTTTTTGTTAAAAATTCAACTATTCACCGAAAAATTAAACTATTATGTGAAAAATCAAACTATTTTTTTAAAAATTAACTTATTTTGTTGAAAATTCAACTTTTTTATTGGAAATTCTTCTTTTCGATTGCAAATTCATCTGTTTTGTTAGAAAATTTCTTAGTTGGAAATTCAACTATTTTATTTAAAATTCATGTCTTTTACCTGAAAGGTTAACTATTTGGGTTTAAATCTAAATGTTTAGCCTATAATTAATTTTTTTTTGCTGAAAATTCAATCATTTTGTTATAAAATCATATTTTTTGGTTAAAAATTAACTTTGTTGTTGAAAATTCATGTTTTTTAATTTAAAAATCAACTATTTTCTAAAAAATTTATCTTTTTAGGTTGAAAAGTCAACTTTCCTGTTAAAAATTCAATTATTCAGCGAACAATTGAACTATTACGTGAAAAATTAAACTATTTTTTTTAACATTAACTTTTTTTGTTGAAAATTCAACTTTTTCATTGAAAATCGTTCTTTTCGATTGCAAATTCATTTTTTTTTTGGTAGGAAAGTTCTTAGTTGAAAATTTAACTATTTTATTTAAAATTCATCTCTTTTGTCTGAAAGTTTAAATATTTGGTTTTAAATGCAAATGGTTAGTCTAAAATTGATTTGTTGTTGTTGAAAATTCAACTATTTGGTTGAAAAATCATCTTTCTTGTTTAAAATTAACTTTGTATTTGAAAATTCATCTTTTTTAATTTAAAAATCAACCCTTTTCTGAAAAATTCATCTTTTCAGGTTAAAACTCAAAATTTTCTTTCAAAATTCAACTATTTAGCGAAAAATTAAACTGATGAAAAATCAAACTATTTGGTTCAGCATTCCCTTATTTTGTTCAAAATTCAACTTGTTCATTGAAAATCGTTCTTTTTGACTGCAAATTCATTTTTTTGGTGGAAAAGTTCTTAGTTGAAAATTTAAATATCTTATTTAAAATTAATCTCTTTTGCCTGAAAGATTAACTATTTGGTTTTAAATCCAAACGTTTAGCCTATAATTAATTTATTCTTGCTGAAAATTCAACTATTTGGTTGAAAAATCATATTTTTTGGTTAAAAATTAACTTTGTTGTTGGAAATTCATCTTTTTTAATTTAAAAATCGACTCTTTTCTAAAAAATGCATTATTTTAGGTTGAAAACTCAACATTCGAACTCGAAGAATCTATCTTGCCAAATTCACGGAAGTAATGAAGAATCGAGTTTCCGTTGTTCAAGATTTATTAATTTAAAATTTTATTATTACATTTTCAGTGAGAATAATTAATTTTCATCCAAGAAAAAGAAAAAAACAGTTAAATTAAACCAAGAAATACAAATTTTCAATAGAAGAATTACATTTTCAACCCAGAAAGATTTTTCAATCAATGAAGAAAAAAAATCTTATCTAAAATGTTGTGTTTTTAAGTTATAAAGACGAATTTTTAAAAAAAAGTTGAATTCACAACTTGAAAATATGCATTTTCTAAGAAAATAATTGAGTTTCCGACTCAAAAAGACGAGTTTTCAATAAAATTAGTGAATTTTTAACTGAAGAAGATTAGCTTTCTAACAAAAATAACTACATTTTCAATTTAAAAAATTCATGTTCGAAAAAAAAAATTCCAACGACATTTGTTAAATTCTTAACTAAAGGAATGAACTTATAACTAAAATTCTGAATTTTCAATCAAAAAAATAAATTTTTAACCAAATGGTTAAATTTCAACCGAAAAGATTATATTTTTACCAAGAAAAAAGATAAATTTTCAATAAAAAATAGAATGGTTTAATTTTAAGCTAAAGAAATATTTTTATAACCAATTAAAATAAATTTTCAATGAAATAGTCAAATCTTCATCCAAAGAGATTAAATTTTTATCAAAAAATAATCGACCAAAAATTGAATAGCTAAATTTTTAGTTGAAAAAATTAATTTTCAATAAAAAAGAAACTAATTTTCGACCAAAAGGATGAAATTTAAACCAAAGAAGAAGAATTTTTAACAAAATATATGAATTTTTGACAAAAATAGAATATTTTTATTTTAAGTTAAAGAATTAAGTTTTTTAAGCAAATAAAATTGATTTTTAAGGAAATAGTTCAATTTTTAAACAAACAGATCAATTTTCAACCAAAAAGATTGAATTTCTAAAAAAAAATTTTCGACGAAAAATGAAATAGTTAAATTTTTAGTTTAAAAAAACTTATTTTCAATTTAAAAAACATATTTTCTATCAAAAAAGAATAATAATCAACAAAATCCATGAATTTTCAAACAAATATTTTAATTTTAAATTAAATTTTTAACCAAAAATGCTAATTTTCTACCAAAAAAAAGACAAATTTTCAACAAAAAAGATGAATATTTGGTTAGAAAAGATCAATTTCCAACAAGAAATAGAATGGTTTAATTTTTAGATAGAGAAAAAAAGAAGGAAAAAAAAATTTTGAATAAAAAAAAATAATTTTCTACCAAGAAAGATAATCTTTAACAAAATACATGAATTTCCAACCAAATATTTTATTTTTTAATGGAATTTTCAGCTAATAGTTGAATGTTGAACCAAAAAGGTTTTATAATTAGTTAACAAGAAGATTCACATTCTACCACAAAAGACACAAAAAAGTTTCAACAATATAGAGAATTTTTCAAACGTACATGTAATTGAATTTTAAACTGAAGAAGATTAATGTTTAAACAAACATGATAAAGTTACATTTTTAGTAAAAAATAATTTTCAAACAAAAAAAAAACTAATTTTGAACCAAAAAAATTGATTTTCTACCTTAAAAGAATAATTTTTAATAAAGTATATGAATTTTCCACCAAGTAGTTGAATTTTCAGCTGAAGGAGATAAATGTTGAACCAAACATGGAATAGTTAAATTTTCAGTTGAAAAAATAATTTAAAAAAATGTTAACAAAATAGTTGAATTTTGAGAAAAAGATTTTTCAACTAAAATTATGAATTATGAACAAAATAAGTGAATAAATAATGAATCAACGAATTTAGAGGTTTTCAAAATTATATCGTTTTAAGCAATTTTAAATTAGACACATTAAAAATGGAAAGATTAAATTTTTTTAAACTGAACAATTTTTGAAAAAACTTCTTAGTTGAAAATTAAACTATTTTATTTAAAATTGATCTCTTTTGCCCTAAAGTTTAACTATTTGGTTTTGAATGCAAAAGGTTAGGCTAAAATTAATTTTTTTTTTTTGAAAATTCAACTATTTGGTTGAAAAATCATTTTTTTTTTAAATTAATCTCTTTTGGCAGACAATTAATCTTTTTTGGTTGAAAATTCAACTATTTTATTGAAAATGTAATATATTTCGACTTGAAATCTTAAGCTTTTCACATTAATTTCATTAGGAAGAATTAATTTCCCTATTTTCGTAAGAAAATCAACTACTTTTCTCTGTTTTAAAAACAAACTGTGGAAGCTTTATAAATTAATAGCCCTGAAATAACAGCAATACAAAAAACGTTTTTTTACATTTTTATTTCAAAAATATAAATTCCAGAATTTCCTCTCCCTCATTTATGAAAAAAATAAATAAATAAATGAGTCGCTAACTATATATAAAAATCAGATAAAAATAAGGTCAGCTTTTTCAACATAAAAATAAAAAGTATTAAACTAATGAAAAATGTATAGAATTCCTGAAAATAAAAACGAGAATCCAACGACTAAATTTGGATAACCATCTATTCTATTTAAGAATTTTTATTAAAATTATTTTTGCAATTTTTGAATAAAAAATCAGTTTTAAACCAAATAGTTAATTATTTAACCTAAAAAGATGAATTTTTAACGAACTAAATTTTCAAACAAATGTTCGAATTTTCAAAAACAAAAAGATTAAACTTGAAAAAAAATTCAACAAAACACAGTTGCATTTTCAACCAAACAGTTGAAATTTCAAGTAAAAAAGACGAATTTTCAACCAAGAATAATAATTTTCTCCTAAAAATACGACTGTTCAACAAAATAGTTAAATTTTGAAATAAGAAATTAATTTTAAACTAAAAATAGAAATTTTCAACAAAATAGATGCATTTTTAACATAACTCATAAACTTTAAACCAAATAGTTGCATTCTAAACTAAAAAAATTCATTTTCAATCAAAAATGAAATGTTTATATTTTCAGTGAAAATATTAATTTTTAATAAAAAACAAATAAATTTTCAACAAAATAGTTACATTTCCCAATTAGCAGTTAAATTTTCAAATCAAAATATAAACTTTCATGAAAAATGGAATTGTTGAATTTTCATTACAAAAAATTTATTTTTAACCAGAAAGAAACAGGTTTTCAACAAAATATTGAAATTTTTAACTGAAGGAATGAATTTTTAACCGAATAGGTAAATGTCATACTAAAAAAGATGAATTTTAAACAAAATAGTTGAATTTTCAATTAAAAAAATAAATTTTCAAGCAAAGAGATACATTTTTAACTGAAATGGTGAATCTCAAGAAAATGCATTTTTGACACACTAATTTTTAACCAAAAATAATAATTTTTAGCAAAAAAGATTAAATTAAAAGGACAAACATCATGAAATGCTCCTATTGTGATTAAAAAAAAAAAAATTCTCAATTTTTTTTTTTTTTTTTAATACAATAGGATCATTTTATGTTGATTGTCCAAATTTGGTCGTTGGATTCTTGTTTTTATTTTCAAAAATTCTAAGCATCAACTTGAGTATTGGACGTTAAATAAGATTTTAAATTTGATTTTAATCTAATTTAAAATTCCTAAATTCTTAAATTAAAATGAAAAATGCTCAAGAAGTATTTCAAGACAACTAGAAAAGTGAAAATTCACTAATTGAAAAAAAAAATCCGAAAAGGAATAAAAGAGCAAATTTCCTTTTAAGAATGCAAGTTTAGAAATGCAGAATGTGCAAAAGAAGGGAAAAGAAGACAGGAAAGAAAAATACAAACAGGAAAATGAAATAAATGAATAATGGACGAGATTGGCGGAAATGGAACAGAAGAAAAGAAGAGCGAGCTGAATGACAAAACGTAAAGCAGAACTATAAACATAAAACGTAAAAAGCTCCTCTACGTATATTCCAATTTCAGACCTCTTTTCATAAATCTTGGATTATTTCCTAATTTTGAGAAACGTGTGAATAACAGAGGGCACATTGCCAGGAACTGATGAGACCATTTCATACCAAAAAATGAAGATTTTCCTTCTAAGTCCCGTTTTTCTAGACCAACTATTTTTTATTACATTCTTAATTGTGTATTTTAATTTGAATAATCTGGATTACATAAAATTATGGTGGATTATGCCAACGGCGATACTACGATGAAAAAACCAGTTCTCGTCCGATCACTGAAGTTAAGCAGCGTTGGGCGCGGTTAGTACTTGGATGGGTGACCATTCGAGAATACTGCGTGCTGTTGGCCCACCGTGGGTGTGGTGAGCCCACACTTGTAGTAGTTATTTACTACAAGAAACTATCCACCTAGAAACACTACCCGAATCGGGTAGTGTCACGCCTACCCTGAAAGGGAAATGGCTTAATGGTATACTACTACATAAAATTATGGTGGATTACTCTACCTAAATTATATTTACGCGAATTTTCAACCAAAAAGGATTATTTTTAAACAAAATTGTTGAATTTTCAATAAAATAAATGAAACTTTAAGGCCATGTGATGAGTGGGCCACGTGACCACATTCCTACCTTACCGGCACTTTTTTATTTCCTAACTTATTTTCACACGAAGCGCCACATCGACTGAGAAAGGTGGGTCTCGTCCTGAATTTTCATAATTATTGAAAAAGTTTTCTTTGTAAATAATTTTTTTTTGCTTTTTTCATGATTATCAAAAATTAGGACCAGACCCATCTTTCTTAGTGCTTCTTAGTTATTATCGCAAATTTTCAACTCGATGTGGCTATTTACGTGAAAATAAGTTTGGAAATAAAAAAAGTGTCGGTAAGGTAGGAATCCGGTCACGTGACCCACTCGTCACATGGCCTTAAGCAAATAGTTGAATTTTCAACCAGAAAGAGTAATTTTCGACAAGAAAAGACGAATTTCCAACAAAATACATGAATTTTCAACAAAGTAGTTGAATTTCCCACTAAGAAGATACATTTTCAAGCAAATAATTGAATTTTTAAACGAAATGATTAAGCTTTAACTGAAATAGTTAAATTTTTAATTAGAAAATACATTTTCAACCAAAAACAACGATTTTTCAATGAAATGGTTAAATTTTCAAACAAAGAGATAAATTTATGACTTAAAAATATATCTCCAACCAAAAATTGAATTTTTAATAAATCAGTTCAACTTTTAACCAAGTAGTTGAATTATCAAACAAGAAAATGAATTTTCTACCAAAAAGCCAAAATTTTAGCTAAATACTTCAATTTTAAACTAAAAAGATGAATTTACAATAAAAAATGGAATATTTAAATTTGCGGGAAAAAAAATTAATTTTCATCGAAAAAATGAATTTTCCAGCAAGAAGAATAATGTACTACCAAAAAAGACGAATTTTTAACCAAATTCACGACTTTTTAACCAAATAGTGGAATTTTGTACTAAAAGAGATTAATTTACAACCAAGAATGGAAGAGTTAAATTTTGAATTCAGAAACTTCATTTTCAACCAAAACAAACGAAATTTCAAAAATACACATGAATTTTAAACTCAGAAAGACAAATTTTCACCAAAAATAAAATAGTTAAATTATTAATTAAAAAATTAATGCGTAACCAAAAAGAAACGAATTTTAAAGAAAATTGTTATATTTTCAACCAAGAAGAATAGTTTTATAAACAAAAGACGAATTTTCAATAAATTATTCAAATTTTAAAATTAAAAAGATCATTTTTACCCCAAATGGTTGAATATTTAACTAAAAAATATAATTTTTGACTAAAAAATGGATTAATTAAAATTACAGTTAAAAAAGTAAGTTCAAAGAAATTGATTTTCAAGGAATTAGTTAGATTTACAACCAAACAATTTTCAACTGAAACAGATAAATTTTCCACTAAAAATCAAATGGTTAAATTTTCAGTAAAAAAATTGATTTTCAACAAAAAATTTTGTAAACGATATAGTTAAACTTTCAGCCAAAGAAATCGATTTTATACAGAAATAATTGATATTTTCTCCAAAAACATGAATTTTCAACGAAGACGATAAATTTTTTACTAAAAAAGACAACTTTCCAACATAATACACAAATTTTCAACTAAAAATAATAATTTTTAGCGACAAATGGAATATTTAAAATGTTCCGTTAAGAAAACTTATTTTCAATAAAAAAACAACAAATTTTAAAGAAAATAGTTGAAAACACAAATTCACAAATACAACAAATTTTTCTCTTTTTAAAAAGTCATACATTTTGGTTGAAAATTTAACTCTTTTGTCGAAAGCTAATTTTTTGGGGTGTTAAAAATGCAACTCTTTTAGTAAAAAAAAAACATTTTGTTGAAAAGTCTACTGAAATCTTTCGTGGTTGAAACCTCAATAATTTTGTATAAAAATTCGTCTTTTTTGTAGAATTCAACTGTTTTGGATTGAAAATAAAAATCTGTTTTGTTTGAAATATCTACTTTTTCATTATTCTTTAAAAATTTATCTTTTTAGTTTGAAAATTGAGCTGATTGGTTGAAGATTGAACCACTTTATTACAAAATCATTTTTGTTTTGTTATTGAAGATTCATAATTTCAGATGAAAATTCATCTCTTTGGTTCAAAATTCATTTTTTTTTGTTTGAAAATTTACTCTTTTGGTTAAAAAATTCATCATTTTGGTTGAAAATTAATCTTTTGGATCAAAATTAGACTATTTTGTTGAAATTTTTTTGTTTGAAAATTAGTGCTCTTACTGAAAATTTAATTTTTCAATTCTTGGTTGAAAATTCGTCTTTTTGGTTTCAAGATTCATCTTTTTTGGTCAAGATTCATTTTTTTTTGGCTGTGATATTAACTATTAAGTTTTTTGTCCATTATTCACCTTTGAAGGTTTGAAATTCAACTAATTGGTTCAAATTCAAACTATTTTTTTTTAAATTTAATTTTTTTTTAAATTGAACTCTTTGGTTCCAAAATTAACAGTTTTGTTGGAAATCCGTTTTGTTGTGGTTTAAATATCAGCTATTAGATTTTTCATTGAGAATTCATTTTTTTGTTGAAGATTCAACTGCTTTATAAAACATTCATCTTTTTCGCCTGAAAATTGAACTTCTTTTTTTGGTTAAACTTTCATATTTTGTGATTAAAAATCCGACCATTTGGTTAAAAATTTATCTTTGTAGGTTGTAAATTCAATTTATTCTTTAAATGTTCAACTATTTTGTTGAAAATTCAATTCATGGTATGCAAATTTTTGGTCAAAGTTTTTTTTTTTTTAAATTTGACTGCTTTGTTAAAAATTTATCGATTTGGTCAGAAAATCCGTCCTTTTGGATTGAAAGATAATCTCTTTTGTTAAATATTAGACTGTTTTCTAAAAAATTTAATTACTTGGTTGGAAATGCAACTGTTTTAGGTTGAAGATTATTCATTTTTTAAATTTGACCATTTGGTTCAAAATTAATCTTTATTTGTTCAAAATGCAATGAGTTGATTGAAAATTCAACTATTTTCTTGCAACCTTGACTAATTGATTGAAAAGTCCTCTTTTTTGGTCAAGAATTTTCTTCCTTTTTCCTTCTAATATAAGATGCTATGTTATGGTCTTTTAATATTAATAGTCAGGGAAAATAAAAGATTGGTCATCGAAAAATCAGGCAAAAGTCAGGGAATTTGAAAAATGAAGTTTCCCCGCCACCCTGGATACTCAAGAATTTTTTATCCTCTTTTTGTTGTGTAGAGCTTTGTGCTTGAAAGCTTAGATTCCCTTTTTTCTTGAATCCCGACACCAGCTTCAGATGGAATTTCAGTTGTTCCTTTCTCGTTCTCCAGATGCCATTGTTCATCAGACTCAATCCCTCTTTTGGTCTTTGTCCACTTTCATCGTCTTTCTCCATCATTTGACAATTCTCATTTCTTATCTCATCTTTTTGACCCTTGGCTGTTCCCAACAACCGTGGCTATAAATCCTTTCTCTGAGGAGTGGGAAGCACTTGGCAGTTTACGTCAACTTTGATCGGTCGATCGTAAGTCTTGTCTGGAAAGTAAATAAGAAATCGCGGGTGCATCGTTTAGATTTAAGAGAAAAGAGAGGAGAAAAATGAAGCTTGTTTTCGCTTAGTTGAAAGTGTATCCTTTTTGGTTGAAAATTCTACTATTGAATGGAGAAAAATAGATGTTCCCACTGAACATCTAGATATTTTGGGTTAGAATATTTAATTAGATGATGCTAATTGGTGTAGACCAGGTGGGAATTAAATTAGAAGATGTTGAATTTTGTTGGTATACTGGTCCATTTCTATTTCCAATCCTCTGAAAAAATCCATCTGTATATTTGGTTTCTTCCATTATTGTATCTTCTTCTAACCATATTGTATGATTAGCTGATGTTGTTTGATGTTGATCAGGTAAGAATTTTATTCGAAAATGTTGGATTTCATTCGTATACTGGTCCAAAAATTATACTGGTTATATGTTGGACTAGTATACCTATAGAATCCAGCACCTTCTAATTAAATTCTTACCTGGTCAACATCAAATAACATCAGCTAATCGTACAACAAGTTTGGAAGAAAATACAATAATGGAACAAACCAACTAAACAGTTCTTTCAAAGAATTTTAAAGCAGTATACCAGAAAAAT
Organism: Andricus curvator; assembly: GCA_932195095.1. Classification (NCBI taxonomy): domain Eukaryota; kingdom Metazoa; phylum Arthropoda; class Insecta; order Hymenoptera; family Cynipidae; genus Andricus; species Andricus curvator. Next base: position 43,088 of record CAKNYM010043229.1, read on the forward strand.
CAAACATATTCTAATTAAATTTTTACCTAGTCAACATCAATT
>CAKNYM010043230.1:0-27334 GCA_932195095.1 Andricus curvator
TCTCTTGTTAGTTCAAATGGCAAAACTAGCCACCGAAACGTGACGTTCGAGCGTACAGGGGGAGAGGGTACACAAATGAGAAGGACGGAACAGATCACACAAACATAGGCAATAAGGAGGTAACAAATTCATAAGAAATACACAAAACACAATGTAAACAATGGTATAAATTATGGAGTGGGGGTTGCAAAAGAAAGCGTGACAATGAGAGGAAGAAGACGTGAGGCCCTTTTGGCTCTCCCGCTAGTTCAAATGGCGAGATTCGGCACGAACCATGACGTTCGAGCGTGGGGGTGGGGAGACAAATTATGTAAGGAAGAAGCCAATCAAGTTTCACAATACAAAAAAATAATCAAATAAAGACACATAAAAAGTAAGTGAAGAAAATGTTAGAGGCAGGAAAATTAGGAAAGGTTAGTGCTTCTCTGTCTCTCCCGTTAGTTCTAACGGCGAGGTTCGCCACCAGACCGTGACGTTTCAGCTTTCGAGGTTGGAGATTAAAGGAAAAATGCTTTACATAACTAACGGCTGAACGATGATGTAACGTTGAAGAAAATAAAATAACAACACTCTCCATTTATACAGGGTGATCCTGAACTCATCATATTCCTTGTATATACACATTCCTTGTACAAACTGAACAAAAAACTACTGTGACAAAATGTTATTTGATCAATAGTTTGTAAACTATTGAGAGTTGTAAAGAACCAATGGGAGCTCGATATTCCCGCGTGTACATAAACATTCTGCGCGAACTCTAGAACGTGATGCACTTCAAGTCACTAATTCTAATATTTACCAGAGACAAACAATTTCGAAGCAACGTGAAGTTCTCCAAACATATCACCCTCACTTGTTCAGTGATTCCCCCTATTTAAATTGTAGAGTTCGTGCAAGATGCTTATGTACGCGTAGCAATAGCAAGCTCCCATTGGTTCTTTATAACTCTCAATAGTTTAAAAACTATTGATCGTACAACATTTTGTCACAGTAGTTTTTTATTCAGTTTTGTACAAGGAATGTGCATGTACAAGGGACATGATGAGTTCAGGATCACCCTGTATATCGTATATTAACTCACAACACAAATTGGAATACACTGGCAGATAAATGTTTAAACACTTAGCGAGATTTGCGGCGGAGAGAACACTATAGAGTACAGCGCTATGCGGTGGGTAGACTAAGAATGACTCTCGAGCTTGCGCGTGCTGCAGTCGAGCTAGATACGAGGATCAGGCTCCGGAAGGCGGGGATACTTTCGACCAATCCCTAGAGCTTGGACTATGAGAAGAGAGGAACAACGTTGGAGTGGGATCGCCACCCACTTGCCACCCGCTGTGCCTCTTGCGCTCGAGAACAGCGCGCGCTTCTCCAAACTTAAATATTATTTAAAATTAAACACTAACATTAATGAAAATTTACGGCTAATTTATGTGATAAGATTCAAATGCAAAATTGCATTATACGGTATTGAAATTCAATAATATAGTATTTGATAGGAAAATGTTTAAAACGAGTATTTGAATATTTTCTTTCACAATATTATATCATAATACGCTGGAAAATTAGAAACTGAAAACACTAACAACTAATAATAATAATAACACAACATAATTGAAATAATAATATAATGTTATTAATATTATCACATTATGATTAAAGATAGGGAGAGAGAGAAGCTACAGAGGAGAGAAGCCAGATAACAATTTGCTCACACCTTGCCCGCATGGTGTTTGCACGCGTGTCGACCGATCAGCACGATGTGAGGGCAAGAGTGCAGACATATGTGTCCTCATATGCGTCGCATATGCGCCGCACGCGTGTCGGCACACGCGTGCCAGCATCGTGCTAGCATGCACGTGTTTTGAGTTATAATTATTGAAAACAAGATGTTAAAAATAACATAAGTAACAGGAAACATTATATGAAGTTTTTAAGAAGAGACTCCTGTGTTGAAAGTGGTTCTTTCACAACTCATGATGCAACAGGTGTTTATTCCTAAAGCCACATACACAAAATTATTCCTGCTACCTCTTAAATAATGTATTAGCGAGAAATATATATTTATCTGAAAATATTTTTTTATTTCGAACAATTTAAATTATTCAACACAGAACGTTCATTCATCACTTTTGTTAAATAACAAACGGATTTTACAGAACAATATACTTTTGAATCATCCACTTAATTACTTTCAATTGTTTTTCAAGTTGCATATTTTTAATCGTTCTACTACTGAGATTTAAGAACTTAAATCTCAGCAGTAGAACGATTAAAAATGTGCACTTGAAAAACTTGTTTTCGATCATTTTAAATCTGAATATAGTAAATACAGTAAAAAAAAGTGAATCATTTCCCGAACCAAAATCTAAGAAAAAATGTTTATTTAATTTGAACAAAAAAAATTATTCACTTTTACTTCGACTTTTTGTCTGTAAAATAAACTTGGAAAATAACAAAAATTTAGAGCATGAAGCGAATTTGCTCAGAGTTTTATTTTTACACAACTGCTATATTATGTTTTTAGTAATAATGCGCTTTTTGTGCCACACTCTTCACCGCACGCTATATGCCGACATTTTGCCCTAAGTACCTGACGAGCATGATAGACACACGCTGTGCTGCATATCATGCAGACCGTGTGCGGGCACTATGCGGGATTACTTATTACCCTCAGAACGTCCTGTCACTGTGCTTGCATTGTTGCCGACACATCGTGCTTGCACGCCATGCGCCCATGTGCGTCCGCATGCATTGTTATCTGGGAAAGCTTGATGAGAGAAAAGAAAGCAGCAATTTGTGCCATGTGGCAAACGGGAGATTTATCACGTAGGCCGGGTCTAAGTTTTTCCGGACACCCGACGAAACGTGTTGAGGATGCCGCCTGGCGTGCAGATGGGTCCTAGATTTCTGAATGAGTGCAATAAAAGCAAATTGAGTCTCGGAAAAGAGTAATAAAGTTACACTTAATCCGTCATTTGAAAATTGGTTTTGAAGCAAATGAGCTAAACGAAGGTCGTCTTTAACGACGGGTTGAGATGAAAGGTCTTTGTTATTCTCAAGTTCAACACTTCGGTCCTTTCAACTGAATAACTCATGTTTTAAACATTATGGTATAATTGCATTAATTGACCCACGAAAAGCGAAAGCATTCAATGGAAAATATTTGAAAATGAGAATTTAAGAATGCCGATTCACGCGAAATGCAATATTTCGGTTTGTAAAACTATTAATCAATCTCATCAATTTAATCATTTCAATCCGTTACCACAAATGATGCAGACTTTCGTTAAATTATTATTATTTTTTTTTAACAACTATCGGAACGACATTTACCTGGTGAGTTTCTTATATTTAAGACAACTAAACCACTAAATGTCGTTTAGATTAAAACATAACATTTAAAAATTATACAAGATTTTCCTGCATTAATGGTACATGTATGATCGCCGATTAAAATTATTAAAACTCACGTGAATTGGCACTCTTAAAATCTCAGATTCAAATAACTTCCATTCAGTCGATTCTTATTTCATGGGAATTAAAAACAAAAATCTGTCATCACTTCATGCTCTTATCCTATTATTCGAAGGGAACAAGTTTTTTGTTTCGGTCTTCTATAAAATTTTATTTATGATCATAATAATAGATGCATTTTACTTTTATTGTACTTTATGTAAAATAAATTTCACTCGAAATCAAATCAAATGCATCATTTCGTTTCATTTATTATTTCTTTAATAAATATATCTCACTAGATTACGAAAAGTGAATAACTTTCAATTAAAACAAAATTAGTTTCAGGCTTTTCTATCAGTTGCTAAGGTATAAATCTGCATTACTATCAGTCGGTAAGGTAGGGATCTCTTATGGATCCATGTCTCGGTCAATAATGTAGGTCCCTACCTTACTGGCCTAGATCCCTCAATGTATCAACCAAGTGGTCAAACCCAATCAGTATGTAATTGGTATGAACTTCCGCTACAACTTTCTAGAAATGTCTAGACAAGTCAAACTTCCGGTTTAAACTTTCTAGAAGAGTAGGTAGAGAGATGGTAACGGCCTATAAAGCCATAAAGCCTATAAAGCCAGTTCATTTTCGGCAGTGCACGGAAAAAACGATATAGCTGAGAGAACTATATTTTGGTTCTCACAACTAGAAAGTATAGTTCTTGGACCAGCACTAACGGATGGTCCTCACAACTATACCAGTATAGGCGTAGCAACTATACTAGTATTCCTCAACGTCATATTGCTCCACGCGAAGGATATAAATTCGTTGACGTGACAATACAATGTATAGCTATCGTAAAGAAAATACACATTAATAAACAGTAATAAGCAAAATATTGTGCTAACAAACAAAACATCTACACACACAGACACACACACACACGCAGACTAAATATCTTCTCAGATGAGAATGAAAAAAAAATGATAACAAAGAATTAAGCCTCTACATTGCAGAAATGCTAGTCCTTTAATTTGTTTGCTATCAAATTATTAACAAACAAATGAATGCACAAGCAGTTCTGCAATCCACAGCCTCAATCATATGAATAATAGGAAATTAAAATATGTTGGTCGAAGTATCGTAACTTCGTTAGTACTTACATTCGAAAGATTCGGTATTTTTTTGTAATCCCCAATCATTGAATTTTTTCTTCACCCACTCGTCCATCGCAATTGTGAATTTTAACGAATAAACAAAACGATACGCATGAACGGTACGCGTGAACGACACGAGGAAGCTTTTAGCAAAAAAAACGCCTCGAGCAAATGACGCTTCTTTTCCACTTTAAGGTTAGACTCGCACGTGTATGCGAAGCAGTGTATCGGTCCCGCGACAAATCAGTATAGTTGTCTCACCTTTACCGCATGGTTCGAGACACTATATACCGGTATAGGTCTAAAAACTATACTTTTATCGTTGCATGAACAAAATAATAATGATGCGATCGCAAACTACGCATATTGGCGTGTCGTACATTCAGTTTAGCTGTAATACCAATATCGTATAGTTGCAACAGGCATTTTCCTGAACTAAAATTGGGTATAGTTTGAGCGGCAATACTGTTTTTTCGTGTGAAGTGATTAGTATTAAAATTAAATCGTACGCAATAGAGAAAGTGAATAGTGATCAAGAGAGAAAAAAAATTGGTAGGGGAAAACCTTTAGTACTTCCATTACGATGTTTTAGTAGTAGCAGCCTATAAAGGAAGGCCTCAGAGCTTGAGCTCAATCATTCCATTTTAAATTGCAAAGTAGTGAAGATCAAAACATAGAGGTGATAATTGAAGTGCAGTTTAAGGAACTTTAATAATAAGACGTCCTAAACTAGGCGTAAAGATGCTGCCCGACGAGTGTGTTAAACTTGTTCCTATGATCGAGGAAGCTTCAAACCTGATTTCGTCATCATCGTCTGGAAACATACAGCTGGACAATGTCAATAAATGGAGAAATGAGTGTATGATGTGTCTGAAGAATGTGAGAAAGGAGCTTTGTAGAAAAACACTACCATATGTGTTGTAGCTGTGCTCCTTACATACTATTTGAAGATCGGTAAGAAGACGCCTGATGACAAGACTTTCAAATCTAAAAATGAAGAAATATACTATACGACAGATTTGAAACTCTGGTTTGGAAACTATGTAAGATACCCGATTCTGAAAGAAATGGAAGATTTTGAGGACAAAGACTCAGGATGAACTTTACACTCAATTATAAAACTATCAGTGAAAATCATTAAGCTTAACCCAATGAAGGGCAGTTCCTAAATCGAACTTCCTTCATGCATTAACAAGAAAGAAGCATGTGTCAATGTGAAAAATAAGAATGAAAATTAGGGTTTGAAATGGGCTATACTATCAGCCATATACCCAGTTAATAGGGAACAAAAAAATGTTAAACGTGTTTCCAGCTATATACTTTTGTTTAAAAAGACGTGAAAAAATGTAAAGAAAAAAAATATATATATATACATATATATATATATATATATCATTAAACGTCTATGGCCTGATCAAAAACAAAAAGAATGAATTTAGGGTGGTTCTATTACATCTTAATTCGCAGAAGACTATCCACGTGAACTTTCTCCGAGTAGAAGAAGAGTATGTGCCTGAAGAGAGTAGTGATGAAGAAGAAGATTATCCGGATAGCAGGATACAGTCCTTTAATTTTCATTATGTATGGGTAAAAAATCTTTCTCGATTAGTGAGCAGACAACTATCGAAACACAATGGAAAAATACATATCTGTGAACGTTGCCTACACTTTTTGTCATCTGAAGGAAAGTTGATGGCTCACAGTGAAGATTGCAAAAAATTAAATGACTGCAAAATCATACTTCTGAAACCCGGAAGAAACATTCTTGAATTTAAAAGCTTTAAGTATCGAGAGAAGCTTCCATTCATGATTTATGCAGATTTTGAGTCTATGCTAAAACCTGTGGAAGACCAGGAAAGAACATCAAACATTGAAGTGTTTCAAAGGCATGAGGTTTCTGATATATGATATTACCTCAAGTGCAGTTACGACGAGCTACTGTCTTTCTATGAGTCATGCCCTGAAGACGTAGAACCAGCAAAGTGGTTTGCTCTGAAATTGCGGAAAATGGCAAACATTTGTAATAAAATACTTATATCTCTAGTTCCGATGCAGAAACTAACACCAAGGCAACAGGAAGCTTTCTTTAAAGCCGCCACTGGTCATATCTGTCAGAAAGCCCTACGTCATCCAATGAAAAAAGTGCGTGATCACTGTCATCTGATAGGTATATACCGTGGTCCAGCGCACGAACATTGTAACCTAGAATATCATGATTCGAGGATCATACCTGCTGTGTTCCACAACTTAAGTGGGCACAATGCTCACTTCATTATTTGGGATGTTGCTACACAATTTGATGGTCAAATTAAAGTTTTGGCATTAAATAAAGAAAGCATATTTTAATCACAAAGTATGTTGAGGAAACTCAAATAAAATTAAGAATCATAGATTCGTTTGGATTCATGGCCACACTTATGGTCTGCCTTTGATCTTGAGACTTTCGGTGAATATGTAAAGCTGTACATGAAGACACACGTGCTGTTGCTGGCGGATGTCTTTGAAAGTTTTCGAGAACAATGTTTCAAGGCTTATGATATTGACCTCGCACAGGACTACACCACTCCTGACTTGACATGGGATGCCATGTTCAAATATAAAAAAGTTTATTATTACACACCGATATGGATGGCTTGATATACGAAATCAAATGTGATGGCATTTATGCTGATATGAAAGAGGATATGAAAAACAATGTATGTCAATTTCATACGTCAGTCTATCCTGGAGACAATGCCTTCAGAATGCCACAAGCCAACAAGAAAGTTTTTGGTCTAATTATTACTGAATTTGTTGGCTTGCGGAGCAAGATGTACAGTATTCGCGTAAACGGCGAAGACTTTGTCAAAAAGGTGAAAGGGTTATAATCTGATGTCGTTAAGAAATCAATCACCTTTAATGACTACACGGAATGCCTTCGAAACTCGATTGTGCAATCTAGAACACAATATGAAATCAGATCTAGGCATCATAACGTTGAAACTAATCAACAAATAAAAATTGCAATGATTCCTAATGACGATAAGCAATTATTATTGAAAAATAGTACTGATACTCTCGCGTGGGATCATTACAAAATTATGGACATCGATAATGATGATGATGACGACGAAAATGCCTTTAGCGATAGGGATATGGAAATTTTAGATCTTCTTGTGAAAGATTAGTTGTAAATATTGTTCCAGAGTTTTCTTATTGTAATTATTCTGTAAATAGTAGTTATCAGGATTTAACTGAATAAAAGAAAATATATATATGTGTTTGAATTGCTTTTCATTTATTTATCAAAACCTTAAATCTAGTTAGTACAAGCGTAGACTTAATATAAATTTAACACATAAGTTTATGGTTAGTTTAACTCCCATTTCTACATCGTTGGTTTGACGTTGATTCATAGTTGTATCAACTTTATTTCATTGTTGGTTCAACATTGATTCATCGTTGGTTCATCGTTGGTTTGAAATTAATTCAACATTGTTTCATCGTTGGTTTAACATTGATTGACAGTTGGTTCAAAATTGTTTCATCGTTGGTTTGACCTTGATTCATCGTTGTTTCTACATTAATTCAACATTGTTTCATCTTTGATTTAACATTACTTCATATTTGGTTTAACATTAAGTCATCGTTGATTTATCATTGATTCATCATTGGTTCAACATTGATTCATCGTTGGTTTAACATTGGTTCATCGTTGGTTCAACATTGGTTCATCGTTGGTTTGACATTAATTCATCGTTGGTTCAACGTTAATTCAACATTGCTTCATCGTTGGTTTAACATGAATTCATCATTGGTTCAACATCGATTCAACGTTGATTCAACATTGCATAAAGTTGATTCAACATTGCACGAAAGTTTATTCAACATTGCACACAGTTGATTAAATATCTGATTTATATATCCAGCTGTTGTGTAAACTGTCAAAACCTAACCATTCTAGAAATGTTTTGTTACGATGTTTCTTGATTACTTTTTCCACAAGGTATACTAGTCCGGGGAAATTAGACTTTTTTCCAGAAAAAAAAGGTAAAGTTTTTTTTTCTTCATGATCATATCCCTGACGGCATGAGAAATGAATACCAAAAAAGTTCCCCATTGGATCGGCGCCGCATACACCCCTAGCCTCGAAAAACATCCCTTATACGGGTAGTAGCGCTGGTTTTTGGCTATTATATACGAAAGGGTGCGTCGGAGGACAAAAATGAATAGGAGTGAAAATATTTATAATAAAATTTGCAATAAAAAAGGTTTTATACACTTTTGCTGTACAGGCCATAGGTGATGCGTAATCAGCTCCAGGAGTGGGGGGGATGTTTTGGCGTATGGTGCGAAACGTACTCGCGCGCTTAGTTTTCGGCCCATAAGTCATAAACGGGTAGTTTTTGGACCAAAATGCATAGAAGAAAATTTGTAGAGCAGAAAATTTCCTTTTAGGACAAATACACTTTTTTGGATTACATCAATTTGGAAAGTCATTATTAATATTTTTTTTAAATGCACGTACAAGCACTGGGATTTTATTTCCACACAACCCCTGAGGTAGAGTTTTTAGTGCGTTTTTTGTATTGTGGTCTCCCCTATAGGCCTATTCCACTGATCATTGGTTAATAATATTACTCGGAATAAAAATTATCTTATTTTGTTGATAAAATTTTAGACATTGTCAGTGCCAGTTGCATATTGTATCATGGGCTTATTTTTAATCTTTTTTATCTTCAATTATATCTTCTTCGTCATCAGTTATTTCTTCTTCTGAATTAAGACAACCTTGACCTTGGCAATTGAGGCACATGCCGGAACATCGTAGACCAGCTTTTGCGCATCCACATCGCTTTCCACACCCCATTTTGCATGAGCAAACAATCAAATTCATCAAGCTTGCTGGAGCTGGCGCTTCTGTTGTGTAAACGGGTGATAAGCTGTTACACCAGAGTCTCGATAGATGAACAATCTCGGGGGTTGCCTGAAAATATTGCGCAATCTACTTGACTGAGTTAGTAGTGCATGCGTCCCTTGAGAGGCGGAGTCGCAACCGTCTCTCGCCCTGCCCCCTGAGAAACTGCGGGGACCAGCAATTCTAGGAATTCATATAACGCGTGCGATCGCGCGTTCAAATAGCGAGACTCTGGTGTACTATTTTTTTCCAACCTCACTCTTCTGGGTCAAGTTCTATCCTTCTCCACATTTGAATTTTATGAAAAGCACGATAAGAGTGTTGACGAGCAGTGGCACAAGGAGGCGGAAGTCCAGACAAAAGGGCAGCATGACTGAACTGACTCACAGATTTGTTAAGAGAAACAAATCTATAATTATTCATATTAATTTCAGGGGATGGGGCCTTATACAATGCCAAAATGAAGCGTTCCCCTGCTTCTGCAGCTTCATCATGTGTCGAAACAGGGTTGTTGAAAATCGTCACAATATCTTAAAGTTGTGCCAAGAGTATATCCTTCCTGAGCAAAGTAGTCGTTTTTAGTTTTCCGTACCCAAAGAAAGAGGACGTAGTATCACACCCGCTGAATGCATGGGCAAATAGAACTGCGACTTCTTGAAATTTGTCAAGAAACCACAATTTTGCAAGCGTCGTGAACTATGAAGTCGAGATTTAACATTTCCTTACCCTTCTTTTAAAAAGAATATATCTTTATCCGCTGGAGGAAGATCGACATCTTGTCCGACTGCAACAGACTTATTATAATCAAACTGTGTTATAGCAGTCTGAACAATTCTTCGTAATAAGTTCAGGTATCCATCTTTGCGAGTTTCACTCACTCGTCTAAGATTGTCAATTCCACTTTTTAATTCGACTGTCTCACCTACACTCAAACTTTTTTCGCATATAAAACATTTACTTGTTGAAGCCATGATGAATTTCGAAACGCAACTGCCTCATAGTACTTCAGCATCATTACTGCTTACTCTGTAGAACAAGTCAGTTGAGGATGTTTGGGACCCTTAAAAACGAGTTCACCACGTACAAGCCATTCCCACCCGCAGATGGGTCTGGACCCTCGTAAAAAATCTGAAGTGGTCTAGCCTATCGCGAGTCTAGCCTCTTATCGGCACTCCAACTTTCAATTTTCATGTGATATATTTTTAAATATAAGAGTTCAAGGGCTGAGTAAAGCAATCTCTAACAGAAATAATGAGTTTTATAAGAAAACTTACAAAAGCGATTTTTGAATTGTTATATATTTAACTATGGAATGTTAAATTATATTTTTGAAAGAATTTAATCTTTCGTTTGTAAACTACAATAAAAAAACGCACCAAAAACTCTGCCTTACAGGTAGGTGGGAATGAGATCCCAGTGCTTGTACGTGCACCTAAAAAAAAAATTAATTATGACTTTGCAAATTGATGTACTGCAAAAAAATGTATTGGTCCCAAAAGGAAATTTTCTGCTCTACAAATTTTCTTCTATGCATTTTTGTCCAAAAACTATCCGTTTATGAGTTATGGGCCGAAAACTAAGCGCGCGAGTACGTTTCGCACCATAAGCCAAAACATCCCCCCCACTCCTGGAGCTGATTACGCATCACCTATGGCCTGTACAGCAAAAGTGTATGGAACCTTTTTTATTGCAAATTTTATTATAAATATTTTCACTTCTATTCATTTTTGTCCTCCGACGCACCCTTTCGTATATAATAGCCAAAAACCAGCGCTACTACCCATCTAAGGGATGTTTTTCGAGGCTAGGGGTGTATGCGGAGCCGATCCGATGGGGAACTTTTTTGGTATTCATTTCTAATGCCTTCAGGGACATGATTGTGAAGAAAAAAAAACTTTACCTTTTTTTTCTGGAAATCTACCTTTTTCGAGCTAATTTCCCCGGACTATACGCCTGGGTGTTTAACTTTAAGAAGTTCTTGTTCATCAAATCATCAAATTTTTGGTACACGACAACCCAGTGGGCACAAAACCATAAACATTCCAAGAACGTCCTTGGGACGTTCCTAGGATGTCCAATGTCAGTCCAATCAACGTCTCTAAAACGTCCGATGTCCTAAAGATGTCCTAAATACACTTTAAAGGCATAGGACGTTCTCAGGACATCTTTCTTACTGACATTAGACGTCTTAAGATCATCCCTAGGATGTCCGAAAGAAATGTTCCAAAAGACGTCTTAGGGTTGTCCCAAAGACGTCTCTAGGACATCCTTAATTTGTTTGCCCACTGGGAATGCACAAGTATAGATTGCATTGCTGAAGTGACATCTTGTCCACTCTTGCTTTTAACAGAAACCGCCCAGGCTTATTTTGAGAAAATATCTATTATAACGGTAAGTAAATACTTGCAGCCATTATTCTCACGGGCATAGGGTAGATTTCAAACAAAGTTCTTTGACTAGTGCCGACTTCTCGTTGTCCATTCTCGAGTGCGTTTAAGGGGACACCTCCCTTTTTTTTGAAAAAAAAATCGATTTTTTTTTATTTTCTTTTTTCAAAGGATAACACTTTAGACGTATTCTCCCAAAATTTCATAAAGATCCGATAATTATTCACGAAGTTACACGTTTTCAAACGACGCAGTCTTGAGAACGTTGGACGTCGATCTGTGCACAAGTGAGATTTTTAGTGACTCGATTATGCTGTGGCAGTGTAATTTTTGTGCTAACAATTTTAATGAGGCTGCTGATGCATCAGAGGGGACTTCGTATGGTGCTGGAATCGATGACACTATGTAAGTAATAATTTAAAGATGATATGTACATTTTTTTGACGCATTTTTAGTTTTTTGCGTTTTTCTCAAAACCACTTTTTTGAAGCGGGCGCCGCGATATCTCAAGATTGGATTGTCCGATCGTTACCAAATTTGAAGCAGTTATGTAAAATACCAGCCTCTACCAATTGAACGATCGCTTTTTTCTTGAAAAAAATTTTTTTCATTTTTTTTTTGTCGAAAAAGTAGGAATTTTTTAGCGAAAAAACAAATTTTTTCTTTAAAACTCCACCATTTTGTCAAAAATCAATATATCTGCAATCGGAATCGTTCAATTGGTTCATTAACATGTTTAATAAAAAATGAAGTTCGATTTTTTTGTTTCAGATGATCCAGTCAGGCTCAATCGCGGCGCCCGTGATTTCCATTTTTTTTTCGACGTTTGGGAGATTGCTTATATGTCCCTCATTTTTTAATATATTAACATGAAAAAATGTATGGAAGTACCTCAAATATTGAACAATCAAATGCTATAATAATTTTTGTGTCAAAAATAAACCTGACTTCACAAAAAAATCGCAAAATATGCTCTCTTTTCGGACTCCCAAGGCCAAAAAAAGGAGGTGTCCCCTTAATCGAGCTTCCAACAAAGCAATGAGTTTAGTGTTATGGACAAAAAAGTCTTGTTGAGTCTCTATCTGCAGGTTTTTCAGTTTCTCGTGGATTGATTCGTTCGAGTATACGTATCGTCAAATTATTAGATAATCAAACGTTTATTTTTCAGCATGCTGGTCTTAAAAAATTAATTAACATCCATCCATACCTTATCTCTATGACCACACGCTCTTATCGCTTTGCCTTCCTCGCTTCGCCTCGCCTCGCTCGCATGTCCCTCCTTCTTCGCATTGCCTCGCATTGGGAAACTCTGCTTCCGCGGCTAATATCTGATACTTATCCACTATTTACAATATTTACAGATTACTTATATCTACTTCCTCTCCTATTTACAATCTTTCCTTCTCCATTCCTCTTCCTCCTTCCTTCTCTTCTTCTCCATCTTACCCAACACTCCCTTCACCCATGCTACTGCCCTTTTGTCCCCCCTTTCATGCATCAATACCTCCATGCTTATCCCACTCCTTTCCACCCCTACGCACTCCTCCAACCAGTGCTCCACTCTTGCATCCCCCTTCCCACACAGTTCACAAATCCTCTTTTCCCTAGAGAGCCAGAACCTATTAAAACCCTCCATGCACCCACATCTCATCCTCGCTATAAGCTCCTGACTTCCTTTCTTTCCTTTCTCACTTAAATATTGCGCTCTCGCCGTTGGCATAATCCGCACGTAGTTCATGTTAAACCTTGACTCTTTTATTCTCTCTTCCCCTGCTGTCTTCTCTCTCTCCATGCAGTTTTTCTTAACCAACTCATATACCTTCCTTCCTCCCTCATGCATCCTTCTCACTTCATCCATCTGCAGTCCATTCGTTCTAAAACACCTTTCCCTTTCAACCTTCATCTTCCCACCCCCTCTCCTGTTCTGCTTCTCCCACCAACACTCCCCAACCCGCTTACTTCCCCCTCTTCCAAAAATTTCTCCTCTTACTTACACGCCCGACTCCCCGCTAGAATCCCTACAATCGTTCTCCCCGTCTCCCTCCTGACAATATAATCAGGCGTGTTCCTTGCCAAACCCAGTGTCCACTTTACATACCTTTCCGGTGTCCTATTTACCTCTTCACTTTCCTTCCACCCCCACACCTCTACTCTATACAATAGCACACTCATCACTAGTGAGTCAAACAATTTCATTCTCCTTCCAAAATCATCTGCGAATAACTTAATTCCCAACTCCCACACCTGCCTCATCACCACATATGCCCTCCTCACTCTTTCTTTTATGTGATCATCCACTCCCCCATTCCTCCGAAACCTCCTGCACCGCCTTTCCCTCCCACATCCACTCCAGTCCCTTAGAATGTCCCCCTCCTTATTTATTATCTTATCCTTCGATTTCTTTTCGAAGCTCTCCCCTTCCCTGTAGAGGGCCCCTTCCCTCCCCATCCTCGCATTAAAGTCCCCACCCAGTACCATTATACCCTCCTCTCTTTCGCCTAGCAAGTCTTCCACCCTTTCTTTAATTCTTTCCACCCCATCCTTATTGTAAACTTCACAAACTTACACGTTACCCCTCTTATCTTTACTTCCCTCATTTGCACTCCCTCCTCCTCGTCCTCTCCATGAATTTTTTCCTCTAATCCATCTCTAACCCCCGTTATAATTCCCCCACTAGCTCTTCCTATCTTCTTCACTCTGACCGCCTTCAGGAGTCTCCACCTATACCTCCTTGATAGCTTTGGCTCTATTCTATTCCATTCCTTTCTTTCTACCCACGTCTCTACCAGTCCCACAACATCAAATTCCTGAATATACCTCCAGAACTCCTCATCCTTCTTCTTTATCCCTGCCACGTTCCAGTACAGCACCTTCGCTACTCCTCTACCCTGCATTACCCCCACCCCCTACTTCCTACGAAACAAATCCCCCTGCACTTCCTTCAACACCTCTTTCTCCTCGTCCCATACCCACATTTTCTCGTCTACTTTTATTTTCCGATATCCTACCTTCGCCGATCTCCCTTCACGCCTCTCCCTCCTAGCCCTATCGTACATTATTCTCTGCACATCCCTTTCCTTTCTCGTCAAATCGTGATCGATGAAAACTCCCTTATCCTTTATCCTATTCTTATTTGGCATTACCCCCAACTTTTCTTCCCAGCTCTCCAACTCCACAACCGCCACTTCCTTCTCCTTTCTCCCCTTCAACTTAACTTTCCCTACCATGTCATTAACTCACCCTATGCTCTGTAGCATCTCTTCCACGCCCTCCTTTTCATTCCTACGTTCTCCCACTTTCTCTTCTATCATATTCTCTACCCTCTCCCAAATACCTTCAATGTCGCTCCCCCCACCCCTGTCTCCTACTTCCATTTCCGTCCTGCCCTCCACCTTTTCAAGCCTTTTTTCCTTCCTTTCCTTTCACACCCTAATCTCCTCTTCCATCTGCTGTATTTTAACTTCTTTTTCTTTCCTTGCCAATGGCGGAACCACGCTGAAAACACCAGTTCTCGTAATATCACTGAAGTTAAGCATTGTTGGGCGCGGTTAGTACTTGGATGGGTGACCGTTCAGGAATACTGCGTGCTGTTAGCCCGTCGTGGGTGTGGTGGGCCCACATTGGTAGTAAATATCGACCTAGAAACACTACCCGAATCGGGTAGTGAGGCAATGAACTTTCGAGTTCAAACTGCTAATTAATTTTTATTTCTTTCCTTTCCGTCTCTAACCTTTCTAATCTCTCCCTCAGCTCTTTCACCTCCTTTTCCCATTTCTCATCTCTGATTCTTAAGTCCTCCCTCATGCCTTCCATCAGCTCCTTAGTCCCCCTTACGTCTCCCTCAGCCCCCTGATCTCGCCTAACAGCATCCCGAGAGCCTCCTTCTCCGCCTTTCCTCCATGTGGAGGGGGGGGGGGGGGGTGACCTACGTGTTCTCCCGCTTTTTTTAAACGGACTCTCTACCTCGCTTTTCTTCGCACTCTCTTGACTGTCTCTCTTCCTCTTCAAGAGATCAACCCCGTCACTTACGCTGGACGCTCTCTCCCTTACCTTCTCGCTTCCTTCGTTCCCACCGTTCCGCTTTCTCACTCTGGCCAACGCGCCGCTCGACACTGGACCACGCGCTGTTGGCCGTCGTGGCACGTGGAAAATTTCCTTCTCGTCAATTTCACTACCAGCACTGCCAGCACTCTCACTGCCCATCTCCCGCTCTGCCGCCGGTAACTGGGAGCTCTCCATCTCCCATCTCCATCCAACTATCGCCGCCAAACTTACCCTTCATTTCCCTTTTTTCAATTCCTGACAGCCACTGCAGACACCCCTTTCTCTCCCTTAACATCCCCCAACTCTGCGAGAACCGCCCTTGACCCCTCAAAGGCCCAAGACTCCTGACCACAAACTCCCCCGCTTCCTTGCCAACCTAACCTCACTTTCTCTATCTAACTAAATCCCACCTCACACCTATGCTGAAAATTACTTTTTAACTCTCCAATTCACCCCACACACAACCCTACTCACCTCCTAGGCTTCCACCCTCACACTTCACTCACACCTTGCACACAAATTCCGTAAAATCCTCTCACCACCTGTCACTGAAGACGTTCTCACTTCCGCCACCAACATGCAAGTCCATCATCAAATTATTATTACAAATCTCTGTTCGCATAGATGATATTACTTGATACACTGTACGTACCACGTTTTGTACAATGCGCTGTACAGGTTCCAAATTGACTGCGTCGTATTGTTCTTTGGCCTCGCTAAGGTTACCATCCTTTCTACTTGGCAGGAATCCCCCCGTAACCGCTTTCGCATTACTTCAGGGGGTGCCGTTTTCTTCACTACAGGAGTGCCTACTGGAGTTCTGGTTTTTGTGCTGAAAGTTCTGCAACTTTATGATCTCCTTTATGTCCCAAACAAGATGTGCGCATCCTCCTCAGTAGTGCGGTGATACCGCACATCAGGCTCGTCGGTCTTCGACATCTTGGTTGGGTGTAGTTGGTTGGACTGCCTCTGTAAGCGCCTTAGGCTTCTCATTTGTTCTTCTTCGATTCAGCTTCATGTTCCAACCAGGATGTATGCATCATCCTCAGCAGCAGTCCATTTTCGTGCAACGGACTCGTCGCCCTTCAAATATCCTGGTTGGGCATGGCTGTACTCGCTGTCTCTAATCGTTCGTAGTCACCGTTGTGTGCCAACCAAGATGCACGTCTGGTCCTGGTGCCTTCCTTTTTTTTAAGGAGCACACTGCAACCATAAGCTTCTCTTCGTTGAAGGGTGGCACATCGGCATCGCTCATTTCGTCGTTGTCCCCTCCCCTCGTCGGATGATTAGGGAAGAGTCCGTCAACTATGCTCTGCATTACCTCGGCTTCCATATTAGTGCACGCAGATAGAGCTCCGAGCTTTCATGTCACTATCTTGTACTTCAAGCCCCAGGGGTCATTGTCCACCTCTTGGACCAATCCCTTCCAGCTCTGAGCCTCACTGGTATCGATAGCTCTGCGTAGCTCTTTTTGGCGTTCTTGAACTCTAAGATTCTTTTACCCGCCTCGCCAGTGTCCTGTTTCCTTGTACAGGTGGCTTTCCTTCTTCTCTGCAGACAGTTTCTCCTGAGGTACGCAATTTCCTGGGTCCATTAGTAGTTGGGGTGTTTACTTTCGCGTTGCTTTCGTCGCGGCATTACTTCGTTACAGGTTTGATGCACGAGGTTCATCGTCTCCTGGACAAGTCTCTCCACTCCTTGAGGGTTTTCTGCACTGCCGAGTAATGTTTTAAGGAATTCTCCTCCTTCTGTCATCATTCGAGATAGTTTGACTTCATCCATTTGGGAGACATTCCATCCAACTCGCTTGCCTTGAAACTGGTTTGCTTTTGGTCTTTCTGCCAATTCTAGGTAGATATACTTGTGATCGCTCAAAGTATAATCCTCCAGTACTTTCCAGTTTTCAATGAGCGAGGACAAGCTTTCCGAGGCGAGGGTGATGTCCAATTTGGATTCCGTGCATCCAAGGCGTCTGAAGGTCGTGGTCCTTCCCGTATTTAGAACTATGAGTTGAAGCCTAGTAGCCATTTTTAATAGCAGCTTCCCTCTTGTGTCGATTTTTAGCATACCCCATTCCACAGCTTCCGCGTTGAAGTCGCCTGCCACCATC
This sequence comes from Andricus curvator, assembly GCA_932195095.1. Taxonomy (NCBI): domain Eukaryota; kingdom Metazoa; phylum Arthropoda; class Insecta; order Hymenoptera; family Cynipidae; genus Andricus; species Andricus curvator. The sequence goes on from CAKNYM010043230.1 coordinate 18,047, forward strand.
ACCTTCCCTTTCTTGCCGCGTATCATGTCTTCCAGGAGATCCAGTTTGTGTTGGAATTCCTGGATTCCTTCGTTTGGGGTTAGGTAGCAACTGACGTATGTGACGTCTTTGATGCTCAGCCACACAAAGCCGTCTCCGGAGCCATTTTCATCCATAGGCCCTATTTTTGGATTTGTTATCCATATGACTGCAGTGTTCAGAGTATCTGAAAACCATGTAGGGATGTTCCTATTTGTATACTTTTCGTTTATTACGACCAAATTAACCTCCCCTTCGCGTTTGAGATGCGTGAGAAGATCGTTGGCCGTTTTGCTCCTGTTCATATTACTTTGAAGGACCTTGATCATGTTTTGCTCTTTCTGGCCTTGCTCAGCTCTTGTCTAAAAACCTTTCAGACACCTGTTCCAGGGATATGATTTACTAGCAGGTTTTCCTTCTTCAATTCAGCACACAGCACGCATCGGTGTTGAGCTGTGCAAGAGGCTGCCTTATGCCCTTCTGAGCCACATTTATAACAGAGTCCGCTACGATCTGGTCCTTCGCAGTATCCGGACTGGTGTCCGTATCCATGGCACTTGTAGCAGCAGACTACTCGAATGCTCTGCCTTATTCGGCTATTGACCTGGGCATCATGTTCTTGACCGTGCCGGCATCGCCTATATTTTCTTCTACTGCTTTCGCGAAAGCTTGTGCATCCTTCGTAAGCTTTCCCAGTTCCAGAAGGATGCTAGCCTCCCTCGTTTGGGAGATTGAACGAATCACCGTCTCCGTAACCTCTGGCTTAATCTTGGACTTGATGTCTCGCAGTACATCAGCATTCGTTTTTCCTTCGGCGGGTTTTATTAACACCGCTTCAAGGCGTTTTCTTTTGCTTTGTCTGGTTTTGCCATTTTTCTCTTTAATTTCTCTTCCTTTATTGTTAGCCTACCCCTCGGCATGCAGCAGTATTCCCGGTCTTTCAGCCGTCTTTTTTCTGGTCACTTCCATCTATGCATATGGCGACGCAAGGTCATTCTTCCTCTTCCCCACTGGATTTGCATTCTGACTTTCCGCTGGATTTGGGGCTGTCCTTTTGCTGCTACTGCGCCTCGGAGTGCTTGGGCTTCTTTGAGCCGGTTTCCCCGCCAGGCTTAATATGCTCGCTTGTGCTTTCTTGGTCTGATCCATATTCTGTTGGATAACCTGTAGCGCTTCTACTAACTTCGGGACCCCGTTTGCAATGTCGGTGTTGAGATTTTTTTGGCGGTCCGCCTCTTCTTTCATAACGGCCAATGTGGCCAGCATTTCTTTAAGCGTCTTGGCAATTGTGGCCTCAGCTGACCGGTATTTTTCCTTTAGCGTCGGCTCCTTCATTTGCCGAGAAGGGTCCGCACTTCTCGGTAGTGTGGGGATGATGATATCATCACTACAATGATCTTAATATATATGAATATACACAAAGATCTTAATTTGATCATTATAGTGATGCCATCAATGAACCACTAAAAACACCAGCCTTTCTTCTTGGCAGGAGTCCCCCCGGAACTGCTTTCGCATTACCTCAGGGTATGCCATTTCATCGCCTACTGGGGCGCCTGCTGGTCTTATTTGTCGGCCTCGTGTCCCAACCAATATGTACACATCGTCCTCAGTAGTACGGTGGTAGCGCACATCGGGCTCGTCGGCTTTCGACATCTTGATTGGGTGTGTCTGGTTGGGCTGTATCTCTATACGCTTTACACTTTCTGCTGGGGTTCTTGCTGGTTCCATTCTTCTCCTGGATTCGATCAGCTTCATGTCACAACCAAGATGTACGCATCGTCCTCAACAGCTCGACAGTGTCTCGCAACGGGCTCGTCGGCTTTCGACATCCTGATTGGGCATGGCTGATTCCCACGGTCAGATAGAGCGATTCATGGTGGATTTAGGCCCTGTTCCTTCTTCTTATACCGTAGCACAGTCTCTACGTATCCAGCTACTTTATCCCAGTTTTCGGCGCTGGTGAGCATTCTTTCAACGATGTTTTCTTGCGTTATAGGACCGATCTCCTGCTCTAGCTTTTGTCTCTTAGCGGCCCATCTCTTGCAGACAAAGAACGTATGGTGAGCGTGTCTATTTCCGCATCGCCATATTCACACTCTGCGCTGTTGGTTTTTGCCGTTTTGTGGAGGTAGGCTTGGAAGAGCCCGTGTCTCGTGAGAAACTGCGTCAGGAAATAGTTGGTTTCGCCATGTTCCCTCTCTACCCACTTATCAAGTCGGCTTATGAGTTTGGCTGTCCATCTGCCCCTAGTATCCTTTCTTTATCTCGTTTTCCATTCTTCCATGGTGTGAGCTCTGGCTTGTTCCTTTGCTTCGAGTTTTACCTACTTCTGCCTTTTTTCCGTAGATGTATTTACTCTCCCTGGCTTGGAGATCGATTGGAATTATTCCAGCTACCACGAGTATAGCTGGCTCCGAAACCGTGCAGTAAGAGCAGTCCACTCTAAGCGCCCCAAACTTTCGTACGTGTGCCATCGGCTTCCTATGTTTTTCCGTTCTGAGTGCGTCGGCCCAGATTTCTGTTCCGTAAAACAGAATTGATGTTGTCACAGACATCAATAGGCGGCGTACAGTGGGCTAAAGTGAAAAAGTTCGCGACAAAATTGTAGAACTTTTGACAGGGATGACCTAGAGGGATAGATTTTTTTTTTAGATTTACAGATGAATAACTACAAAATAAAGGAAAAATACGGAGAAGCTGAAAATATATATTTTTTACCTTGAAAATCTAGGTAAAATTTTACATTTTTTGACAAAATGTTGCATTATTGTATACCATGGGCGCTCAGGTATTATATTACATATTCTATACCTATATTCTAATATATTTCGTCATGCCGAATCCAAATATGGGCTTTAAATCAGCCTAGGACTTTCTGTTTGTAATACAAATGCAATTGAATGATCTATTTTGAACCTTCATGGCATAAATGATTTTTACTGTGTACATTTGACTATTTGTCGTATTAAAGGAGTTTTCGGGTTTTGCCGGACCAAAATTTTAAGACCGAGCTGATATGACTGAAAATTACTGTACGGGGGGTTTTCGGGTCGCTGATTTCGAGTCTAAAGTCAAAAATTCAAAATGAAGGATCCAATATGGCGGGATTGTCATTGTGAGAATATAACCGATTTCATTAAAAATCGCTACTTCGGGTTTTTTATGTCGTTGATTTCAAATCTAAAGTGAAAATTCAAACATTTTATGATTTTAATTTTCATTTTAAATGCCTGATGCAATATTACATCAGACATTTAACATTTTTGAATTTTCAGTATAGATTTGAAATCGACGACATAAAAAACCACAAGTAACGATTTTTCATAAAATCGGTTATATTCTCACAGTGACATTCCGCCATATTGAATCCTTCATTTTGAATTTTGAAATTTTGACTTTCTATTCGAAATCAGCGACCCGAAAACCCCCCCTAGAGTAATTTTCAGTCATATCGGCTCGGTCGTACAATTTTGTTTCGCCATATTGGATCCGATATTTTGAATGTTGATATTTTGATTTTAAATTCGAAGTCAGCGACCCAAAAACCCCCCCTTGTCTCCTAATGCTTCCTTCAACGCGCTGGAGAAGTCACTGGGGTTTTTCTAGTCCTTATGCAGTTCGATGATCGATTGATCTTTAATGTTGAGTCGTTAGAGACTATATCCAATATCTACGCTTCTAGAAAGTTTGAACCGGAAGTTTGACCTTTCTAGAAATTTCTAGAAAGTTGTACCGGAACTTCGTACCAATTATATTCTGATAGGCGAGGATAGAATATTATTAGTGCAATATAGATTCAAAAGGATAGACGCGGATAGAGTATTACTAGTTGAAGACTGATTGAAAGTGATAAATATGGTTAGCATATTTTTAATTGAAGACGGATTTAAACGGATAGATATGGATAGATTATTTCTAATTGAAGATGGATTAAAAAGGATATGTAAGGATAGAATATTTTTCGTTGAAGACGGATCAAAACGGATAAATAGGATACCATCTCACGGATAGATAGGGATAAAAAAGGTCGGACTGAAACGGATAGGGGCGGATTAAATTGCACTTCACGTATTGAAAATTATTCAAACGGATAAAGATTTAAAAATCTAACAAAGGATATAACATGATTGAAAAGGATGCAAAGTGCTCATTCAAACGCATAACAAAATTCTATCCATTTGAATCCGCTAATTCCTATCCATTTCAATCCGTTTACTTCCAGCAGGGGTAAGGATAGGTTCTTCCTTTTCTTGAAGTATATCTCGAAGTATATCTTGAAGGTTCAGTAAAGTTTCTGCCGTTATTATGATATGTGAATTTTTATAAATGGAAAGAGTTATTTTGATATGTTGAAATTTTTTGTAATTTCGTATTTAGGTAGAGTTGTATATTTACGTCTTTATCCTTACTACCTGAGATTTTGTCGCCAGTGTCTCTGTTCCTGTCACCTGGACTCTCGTCGCCAGTGTGTCTCTTCCTGTTAGTGGGACTCTCGTCGTCAATAAGTTTAGCCTGGACCAGAAGTTGATTGTTTTCCTGTGCGGCCGGTGGCCTTAGTTCAGTTGGACTACCTTTGGGCGGTGGCTTATTTGTTTCTAAATGCAGTAATAGGTTAGTGGCTAAATCCCAAAGTGCTCTTGTAAGATGGAAAGACCATCCAAATACATCGTGTAATGCGAAACCATGTATAAAGGTGTCTGCGATAAATTTGATTAATTTAAGTATTATTATCACTTCAATTAATCCTGCACTTGCAGAACCAAAACTGGTAAAGATTGTCTAAATCTTTGTCCATGCAGATTCGGCTATTTCATTTATTGAGTCTTCATCTAAGATGTTTGAAAATGAAAAGGCATGGTTTGTAACTTTTTGTACCCTTATGCCACGAGCTAGGGAATTTATTATTATCGGTCTTTCTGCTGGGAGCATAATATGGTCACGAAGCTTTTCTAGACCTCTTTGAGAATATATCCCACTGGTAGCTACAGATGAAGGATTTGTATACTTCCATGTTTCTTTTGTTTCTGGCTTTACTATGATGGGATCTATTGCTGTGACTAAGTTTGGTAGCCTTTGAAACCACTTTTTTCCTAATTGGTACATGGATGGTAGTAATGAATTACAATCTATTTGGGTGCATACTGTTGTTAAAATGTGTGTGTTTTATTTCCCTTAAGTGCAGAGAGTTGTAAATAACACTCGTCTGTTTTTCTGTGAATTACCTCTACTGGTACGCATTTTTTGCAACACCCACCTCGAAAGTACTCCGTTCCATGTGGCTAAATTATATGCAAAGTGACTCATTCCGGATAACAATGCGGGAATGATATTGGCGCATGCGCAGTTCGATTCTTATATACTTTCCATATCAGCGGAATGTACGCGCATGCGCACTTTGCAGATAAGCAACTTTCCGCATCGCGACAATTCGGGGGCAACGTAGCAACAGCAGCGCTCAGTGTCCAAGCGAGCAGCTGATGACAGGTGCGAGGTTAAAATCGACGTGTTTAGAGTGCAAGTGAAATTTTCCTTCTCATTGTCAAAAGAAGATGGACTTAAATAGAGATTCGAATCAAACTGGTGGAGAGTGTACTCCACCAGATATAATATTATTAATTTTCATATATTTCTTTTTAATTTAATTAAAATTTCGTATTTTTAGAATTTGTTTTCGTTCCGCTGAAGGTTTCACCGCCTACTCCCCCCCACCAAGCAACTGTAAATATTCTTCCTTTGTCTTTCTCTTAGTACAACTTTCTCGGAAGGTTGTTGCAAAAAATAGCGTGTGATACACGTGCGCACAGGCAATTGCTGACTCGTGTGATTTCAGCATTCGCCTTCAGCTCTTCGCACTCGTCCTCGTTTTCGCACTCGCTTCGCTCGTGCGCTAACCTCCGACTCGTGCTTCGAGCCTCCGGCTCATGCTGACAGATTTACACTCGTTGGCAATCGCCTTTTTTGCGCACTTGTATCACAAATAGCTATTACTATATGCACTACCTCGCCTGCTAAAATTGATGTATAACCTGGTCCTTTCATTAAATGGAATGCGAATTTGTCAGGTGCCTGATTGGCTAAAGTTAATGAATTTTTTATAACTTGTTGTTCCAATTGGCAACGTTGTGTTAAAATGTCACGATAGAGTCCTAGTACTTCGGTTTTAATATGTCTTCCTACATACAAATTTTGAGTTTACATATATGTGAATATGTCCATATTTTGGATAAGAGGTTTTTCGTTTTCCAAAAGTGTGTTTCCTGGTCTAGTTTCCAGAATAAGTGATTTCGGGTGCTCTGTTCGAATAAAAATAAAATGACAAACCGCGTCTCTTCCCTTTTCTGCTAATACAAAGGTTATGTCCTGGATTCTTAGGGAATACAATATTTCCTAATTTTCCGTGCTGTTATCGATTGTTCTGTTCGCCATGCCTTCGTACAAGACCTCACATTTTTTTAAGTAGCATACATCGTCTGGTAATATGTTCTAAAATGTTTGTCCACCTTCCCTATCTATACATTGAGTTTCAGTAAATAAACAAGCGACTCCTGACTGTAGGTGTATTTTATTTGTATTCATATTTACTTGAGCATAATGTTCTAATAATGTTACTTTGACTTTAGCTTGAACTACAACGTTATACCAGGTGCCAAAAGGGTCTGAGAATTGGGTACCTGAATAATATCCATTCGGTTACAAGTCACCTGTCAATAGTACTGTATGATGTGAGGTTCTTTTAAGTTTTAATTTTGATAACTGTGCTATTGAATTTATCATGAGCGTTCTTGTTAAATGCATTTTCTCACATTCATCCCGAGTAACTTCGTGTATGCACTGACTCATACCGTTACTAACTGCAGAAGTGTGAGAGTACATACCTCAGTGTAGAATCGTATGATCAATTTCAACTTTACATTATATAACTCTTTGTAATGTAAATCCGCTGATTTGTATAATTAGGATATATGTTGGTGTTACACGAATCTGAGGTTTGGGTATGTCACATTCTCCTACCTTTAATAGCGATAATGTTGTAATGTTTAAATGAGAGGAACCACAATCGTATCCTATGAAGCCTTCTATCGGGTTTATCCTTGACAGCCCCCAAAGGATCACTAAGAAGCCGCCCATACCAAATTCTATTATCTGGAAGAAGGTTTTTTTTATTAATGGTTTTGAGAAGAAAATTTTATTTTCTATATTCCACTGATAATTTATTACCATATTTTATAAGAGTTTAATGATGAATGTTATATTCTAATAAGTGTAATAAAAGACGTTGGTTTGAATTCCGAAGACTTAAAATTAAATTACGAAATGTTAATGGTTCTCGTGTCCTTATCGTAAGAATGATATCTCTTAAGGTTTCTGGTTCCATTATATTCGTTCCCCATGTAGAAATAAATGTTGAAATCGTCCCTGTTGTAAATTCTTGTTATAAACAAATATGACCACAGTGCAAGTATATCCACATTGTCTACGTGCAAATCAATGTATTTTTCAATCTTCCCTTTTTTTTTCCTTTTTTCCGGAAGTAGGGTAATATATTAGGATGGTTTTACTATTCCGTTTCCTAAAAGTTTAAAGCAGTAAAGGTGATATATATATATATATATATATATATATATAAATATATATATATATTAAATATTCTCCTGCTTGAAAAATTAAAATAGTTATAATAATTGAACTGCCATATTATAATTTTTAAACCCTGGCTATTCTCAAAAAGCTTTAACATGTGAGGATTTCTTGAAAATTTTTGAAATTCCTACGAAACCATCGAAATCAATTGAAAATTCCTACGAATAGAGAGCGGAAAAAAATATTAAAATATTTGAAAAACTTTGAAATTTCATGAAGCATTATAATTTTCTTCAAATAGGCTCTTTAAACTCGACAACAGAGTTATATATAGATATATATTATATTTTCTCCTCTTTGAAATATTAAAATAGTTATAATAATTAAACTGCAATATTATAATTTTTAATCCCTGGCAATTCTCAAAAAGCTTTCACATGTGAGGATTTCCTGAAAATTTTGGAAATTCCTTCCAAACCATCGAAATCAATTGAATATTCCCACAAATAGAGAGCGGAAAAAATCTTAAAATATTTGAAATTTCATGAAGCATTATAATTTTCTTCAAATAGGCTCTTTAAATTCGACAAAAGAGTTATATATAGATATATATTAAATTTTCTCCTACTTGAAATATTAAAATAGTTATAATAATTGAACTGCAATATTATAATTTTTAATCCCTGGCAATTCTCAAAGAGCCTTAACATGTGAGGATTTCTTGAAAATTTTGGAAATTCCCTCAAAACCATCGAAATCAATTGAATATTCCTACGAATAGAGAGCGGAAAAAATCTTAAAATATTTGAAAATCTTTGAAATTTCATGCAGCATTATAATTTTCTTCAAATAGGCTCTTTAAATTCGACAAAAGGGTTATATATATAGATATATATCAAATTTTCTCCTGCTTGAAATATTAAAATAGTTATAATAATTGAACTGCAATATTATAATCTTTAATCCCTGACTATCTCAAAAAGCTTTAACATGTGAGGATTTCTTGAAAATTGTTAAAATTCCTTCAAAACCATCAAAATCAATTGAAAATTCCTACGAATAGAGAGCAGAAAAAAATCTTAAAATATTTGAAATTTCATGAAGCATTATAATTTTCTTCAAATAGGCTCTTTAAATTCGACAAAAGGGGTATATATATAGATATATATTAAATTTTCTCCTCGTTGAAATATTAAAATAGTTATAATAATTAAACTGCAATATTATAATTTTTAATCCCTGGCAATTCTCAAAAAGCTTTAACATGTGAGGATTTCCTGAAAATTTTTGAAATTCCTTCGAAACCATCGAAATCAATTGAAAATTCCTACGAATAGAGAGGAAAAAAAAAATATTAAAATATTTGAAAAACTTTGAAATTTCATGAAGCATTATAATTTTCTTCAAATAGGCTCTTTAAAATCGACCACAGAGTTATATATAGATATATATTTACTTTTCTCCTGCTTGAAATATTAAAATAGTTATAATAATTGAACTGCGATATTATAATTTTTAATCCCTGACAATTCTCAAAAAGCTTTAACATGTGAGGATTTCTTGAAAATTTTGTGAAATTCCTTCGAAACCATCGAAATCAATTGAATATTCCTACAAATAGAGAGCGGAAAAAATCTTAAAATATTTGAAAATCTTTAAAATTTCATGAAGCATTATAATTTTCTT